>PVJO010031682.1:0-14057 GCA_004026905.1 Hystrix cristata
GACGCCATCTACGATGAGGACGAGGTCCTCGTAGCCCTGGCAGAACAGCTGGGGACCTTCACCGCGCTGGTGGGAGGCCCCGAGTACGTGCACTGCCTGCTGCCGCCGCTGGAGTCCCTGGCCATGGTGGAGGAGACAGTGGTGCGGGACAAGGCAGTGGAATCCTTGCGGGTCATCTCTAACGACCACTTGCCCTCGGACCTGGAGGCTCACTTCGTGCCATTGCTGAAGCGGCTGGCAGGTGGAGACTGGTTCACCTCCCGCACCTCGGCCTCCAGCCTCTTCTCCGCCTGCTACCCTCGTGTGTCCGATGCATTAAAGGTTGAACTTCGGCAGTACTTCTGGAACCTGTGCACAGACGATACCCCCATGGTGCGGCGGGCTGCGGCCTCCAAGCTGGGAGAGTTCGCCCAGGTGCTGGACCTGAGTGATGTCAAGGAGGAGATCATCCCCATGTTCCGCAGCCTGGCGTCTGATGAGCAGGACTCGGTGCGGCTTCTGGCAGTGAAGGCCTGCGTCCACATCGCTCAACTCCTGCCGCAGGAAGACATGGAGCTCTTGGTGATGCCCACACTGAGCCAGGCTGCCAAGGACAAGTCCTGGCGCGTCTGCTACATGGTGGCTGAGAAACTTACAGAGCTCCAAAAAGCAGTGGGGCCTGAGATCACCAAGACAGACCTGGTCCCCGTCTTCCGGAACCTGATGAATGACTGTGAGGCGGAGGTGAGGGCTGCAGCCTCCCAAAAGGTCAAAGAGTTCTGTGAAAATCTCTCTGCTGACTGCAGGGAGAATGTGATCATGACCCAGATCTTGCCCTGCATTAAAGAACTGGCAGCTGACACCAACCATCATGTGAAGTCAGCCCTGGCCTCAGTCATCATGGGTCTGTCACCTCTCTTGGGCAAAGACAACACCATTGAGCACCTGTTGCCCCTTTTCCTGGCTCAGCTGAAGGATGAGTGCCCTGAGGTGCGACTTAACATCATCTCCAACCTGGACTGTGTGAACCAGGTGATCGGCATCCGACAGCTCTCTCAGTCCCTGCTCCTGGCCATTGTGGAACTGGCTGAAGATGCCAAGTGGCGGGTGCGGCTGGCCATCGTCGAGTACATCCCCCTGTTGGCTGGACAGCTAGGAGTGGAATTCTTTGATGAAAAACTCAACTCATTGTGCCTGGCCTGGCTCCTGGATCATGTCTATGCCATCCGCGAGGCAGCCACCAGCAACCTGAAGAAGTTGGTGGAGAAGTTTGGGAAGGAGTGGGCCCGCGTCGCTGTCATCCCCAAGGTCTTGGCCATGTCTGGAGACCCCAACTACCTCTATCGCATGACTACACTCTTCTGCATCAACATGCTGTCCGAAGTCTGTGGGCAGGACATTACCACCAAACACATGCTGCCCACAGTCTTGCATATGGCTGGGGACCCAGTTGCCAACATCCGCTTCAATGTGGCCAAGTCCCTACAGAAGATAGGACCTATCCTCGACAACAGCACTCTCCAGGGCAAAGTCAAGCCCATCCTGGAAAAGCTTACCCAGGACTAGGATGTGGATGTCAAGTACTTTTCCCAGGAGGCTTTGGCTGTTCTCTCTACTACCTGATGCTGGAAGAGGAACCATTGCTGGCCTCTGGTGGAGAAGACAGTGGAGGCCATAGACTGTCACCTCTTGTGCATGGTCTGACCCTAGGCCCTCTCCTCAGCACAGTTCCTTTTTCCCCTAGCCTGAGAAGACTTCCCACTGTCTGCTAGGGGAGACCAAGGTGGGACAAGGCAGTGCCCTGGGAGGAAGGGGCCTCACTGCCCATGGCTGGGGAAGAGATGTTAGCGTTCTGGGTCACTGGCTTCTGATGCTGTTGTGAATCCTCTCCCCCTTCTACTTATCCACTTCCCTTCTTCCCAGTTGCCCGATAGTAGTTTGTTGTTGTTAATTGCTGTTTTATTTTATTCTATTTTCCTTCTTTTCAGAGAGAAATAAAGTTTGAGAAATTAAGAAAAACTCTGCTTGTATCTGCTCCATATGTTTCTTTTTTAAAGCCCAGCCTGAAAAAGCACCCTTATTTGGAACATGCCGTCCTCTTAATGGAGGGAAGACAGAGGACTGGTGGGAATGCAAAGCTTCTTAAAACTTCTGCTCACACACAGTACACATCATGCTTTCTCAGATGCCATTTGTTAAGCACATCACAGATCCAGGGCTGTGGCTAACAGAAGGGAATGTACTCCTGCCACACGAGGCACTGCTCCGGGAGCGGGTTGGACCAGGTTTCATCCTCTAACAAGAAACAGAGACTATGCCTGGGAGCTATAATATAATCTGCTACACTAGTCTTGAAATAAAACCAGCAAGAACACCACCAAAACTTTTTCTAAACATTGGTATATATGACAGCATTACTGGCTTTTCACACACACAAAAAATTCGATCGCATTTAAAATACGAAGTACTCGATGAACTCTTATTGAAATTGAAAGGAAATATGGATGGTTGTCATAATTATTTTAAATTGTGATATTGTGCCAGAATGAAAAGACATGAAAGTGAGTGGAAATAATTGCTATTTGGTATTATTTCTTTATGCCTTTTACTACATTTATTTTTTTCACAAAGGTCCTGTACATGTACATTTTTATGTACATTTTTGTGATCACATATTTTGCAGGCTTCTATTTATTTTCCATTTTTCTGTTTTTAATTTGTCATCAGTAATGCGGTGGCCTGTTATGGTCTACTTGAGCAAGAACACCCAGCTGGACTGAGTTGGTGTGATTGTGGGTGTGGAGGATCCACCTGAGGATTGTTGTCGACACAACATAAAGAAGAACGGGAGCAGAAGATAGTTGCCAGCTGTTTCCCAGTAGAAGCTCTGTTGTGGCTGGTTCTCCTGAAAGGGACTCAGCTGTTCTTGTCGAAGAAGGAGCTCAGGGCCTTGCTGTCATTGAGGATGGCTGCTGTTGCTTCGGAGGAGCTCTGGTCGTCATCTCTGCTGCGAGCCTTGGATCCTGGTTCCAGTAAAGATTTCTTCAGCCATCGTCTGCAGACATGGACGTATGTGGGACAGTGCTGTGGGCTCCCAGCCCTTGATTGGATCTTTTGGGTCTGCAGTGCCTAGATAGACATTCGGCACTTCCTGCATTTGGCTTGTGGGTGAATGTTGCAACCCGTAAATGTCCTGTATTCAATCTGCTCTATGGCAAACCGTTGGCTCTAGAAAGGTAACTAATACACCCCTCCAACACATGCACACAATTTTCTGGCACACAGTTTCTAATCATCTCTGGAAACACCTCACTGACACAACCACAAGTGTGCTTTACCAATCAGTTATATGTTTCTTAATCCATTCAAGTTTATCTGTCATCATTAAGGGCCACAGTATTATTTGTGGACCCTCATTCTTCTATTTAGAAGAAGAATTGGAAATACTGTATTTTCAAATATTATATCATTAAATGTTATATTAAATGTTAACAATCATTTCCTACAGGATCCTTCCTATTTGATCAGGTTTTTTAATTAAAAATATTTCCAATTCAGTTTGCTCACATTTTCTTTAGGCTTTTTCCACAAGGTAAAATGACCTATGATATTTTTTTCTGTATTTACAATGACTTTGTTTGGTATCAAGGTATCATATGCCTAAGAAATTAATTGGTTTCCTGATAGGTCGAAAAATCACGAGTGATTTATCCTTATGTTTTATGGGAAAAAACATCTTATTTAACATTGGCTAGATTTTCCTTGAAGTTTTGTGTGTCAGTTGGAATCATCTGAGTGCCGAATGTCTGTCTGTGCACTTTTCTTTTTCTTTTTTTTTTTGTGGATAGATTTATTTTCTCAGAGGCATCCACTATTTCCTGTTTCTTTGCATTCTGGAGGAACGTGTATGAAAGGTCTAAACAAGTTCAAGGCCCATCCTTCAATTTCTCCTCTTGCTCTCTCACATCATCCGGTGCCTACATGTCAGCAGGGGACAACATTCACCTTTGCTTGCAAAGATGCGCTCTGCTCTCCAACTCTGATGAAACCAATTGCTGTTTGGCAGTTCCTCAAACCTGTGCACGTGCAGGAAGGTCCACAATCCAGTCACTGCAGAACGGACATGAAGGAAAGTCACACATGGTAATTTGATTCAGCTCATGTTTACGGAACAAGGGCTTTTGGAATTCTGGATCAGTAAGATTTATTCTTCCAGGGATATCAGGACTATAGGTGGTCACCCTCATTGCACCCCTCCCTCATTTCTTGCCTGGTGGGAAGGGGTGCAACTCGAGAAAGGCAATAACTAAACTTCCAGTTTGTGGAGTCTACAACATGCAACTACCTGCAGGGCTGTGAGGATGGAATTGGGTGGAAGAAGAAGAATCTCTTAAGGTATTTTTGTGAGAAAAAATGAGAAATGTAAGTGGAATTGCTGTGGTATGAATGCCCAAGTGTATTTTTCAGTAATGGTAAATACATAAAATACTGCGCGTAGATCTAAGAAAACTGTTAAATAAGGGTTTGTGTGCATTTCGTTTAAAAACATGAATTGCAAAAGCACTGCCTGTGACATAATGGGGGCAGGTTGTAATAGATTTTATTGATTGGGTTGTCATAATTGCAGTATCTTTCAGCCACAGGGAATATTCTAATCCTTTTGTTGTTCAGATGTATCTCAATTCTACCCCGTAAATCAATGAGTCCTCTCCCTGAGTCCTGAAGTAGTGAATTATCCACTAGTTGAAGAGAATGTCAATATTTTCATTTTAGCTCATGTACTATATCACAAATCCTTTCACTGCAATCATTTACCCCTTTCACTGCAATCATTTGCATCATAGACTTGCCCCATTTTTACTCAGTAAATATTCATTGAATTAGCACTACTGAATGGGGGAATTCGTCTCTCGTCAAGGTGATTGTTCTGTCATTGCTGAAGCAGTCATTTCCCCCTTTAACCCAAAGAAAATATCTGGACTGATGTATTATCTGATGTATTATCCTTCCAGCTGAGGCGTCAGTGAGTCAATTTATCGCAAATAGAAAGCTCCAGAAAGTCAAATTCTCTGCTGCCTGAAGAAACAAGCTTGTTGAGGTAATTGAAAACAATTTCCGAAACAACTACTTGAAGTAAATCCTACCACTTCAGTAGCAGAAAATTGAGAAAGAAATCTAAGTTTACTTGTGGCACAAAGCAAACAAACAGAATATATGAATGCAGTAATTTTCTTTCTTGTCACTATATTTCTAAGAAGAGTGTACAACAGTAGTAACTGCCTCTTTCAATCATTTTTGTCAAAAGTTGCTCTTATTTCTCTAAAACTAAGCAAAGAACTGTTAATTTGCACAGTGCATGTTTGGTATTCCTCGCGTATCCAACCTTAGTTATATAATGCTTTCTTCTCTTTTATCTTCTTTTTACCTTTTAGCACAAAATAACATGTCTTGTGGGAGTAAAAAATGTGTGAAGATAGTCTCCTAATTTACTGCCATCCTCACTTTTCAGATTAAGTCATGCTTGCCTAAAACAACAGCCTTCTGATGTTGTAAAATTACTGCAGTGAGGTTCAAGAAGCTAGTGGGAACAAACTCTAAAAAACAGTGGAGAGTTTTTACTTTTTATCCCATCTCCAGAGCTACTGTCTTCGAGCTTTTAACATCTTTGTACTACTTGCACAAAACTCTGCAGTACAAAATGAGTTTGAATTGCAATGGGCTGGATCTCCTCGTTCACACACACACACAAGGCATCCAGCATGGTTTTAGTGATTCTTGAACAACTCATGATATATGCAAGGAGTTGCAACTCCGAATCTCAAACTTCTTTTAATACGCTGAAATAGTGTCCACTCTGAACTTTCCAGTTTTGACTTATTCTAATGCTTCTATTCCTTTAGAAACTCATGTATTCAGTCTCATTTTACTCCACAAAATCAATAAATGAGAATCAATATTACAGTTTTCTTAGTGTTTTCAATTGCTCTTAAATAGAGAAGTTGATTTTATGTCTTAATAGTACTGGAGATGTTTCCTTGAAACTAGAAAAAGCATTTTATGGCAATAGCCCATAAACTAAAAGAAATATTTACTCTTTGTACCTATAATTCTTTTAATTAGTGGATCTCAGGCTGCTTAAAAATAATTTTCTTCTAAATAATAAAATAGACACATAGCTTAAAAATTTTATTATAGCTGGTAAAGATGTGTACTTTTCTGTTGTACAGGCAAAAGTCCCATTTATGTGCATAATTAGCAATATTAGAATTTATATCAGATTTATTTTGTAGTAAGTATATTTCTCTGGAGGAGCTCTGTTCCTGGTAACAAACACAGTGAGTTGGTGAATTTGCAGTATGTGTAATATAGTATTATCATAAAATGACTACCTGAGAGTCTAAATTCTCACCCGAATTTTTAAAGGAATTCACAGAGGTTTTTTTTTTAATATATCATCTTATTAATGCACAAGTTAAAAAAAACTTGGTAATATAAGGCAAATAGTTAAAGAAGGTGGGAGGGAAAGATATGATCTAGATATATGGAATATTCCACTGTGGTAAACAGAAAGTCTTGCTTGGTGTTTCTTATTTATTGTCTAATCACAAGGATTTGGATTTTCAAGGTTAAGAATCACTGAAGAGGAGAAATTCTAAAGATCTATTGTAACATAGTGACTGCAAATAATAACAATGTACCATGTAATTGAAAATTGCTAAGAAAGCAAATATTCAGTGTTCCTACCACAAATATAGGGTAGTGTATATGCTAATTTATTTGATTTAGCATTTCCACAATGTACATATATTTCAAAATATTGCGCCACACACCATAAGTATGTGTAATGTCATTTATCAATTTTAAAAAGTAGAG
Organism: Hystrix cristata; assembly: GCA_004026905.1. Classification (NCBI taxonomy): domain Eukaryota; kingdom Metazoa; phylum Chordata; class Mammalia; order Rodentia; family Hystricidae; genus Hystrix; species Hystrix cristata. The sequence continues at coordinate 6,853 of PVJO010031682.1, forward strand.
TAAAAAGGTAAAAAGACTAAAGAACTTCAATAAGAAACCTAGAAAAATGATGCTCAAAATCACCATAATGATATTAGAAACATGAGGGAACGCAGGCAGAAGGGGAAGCGGTGAGGTAATACATGTGCACAAACTTTCTTTGGAGCACAGCACATCAAGAGCTTAGGAATTGAATTACTCTTCATATGATAATTTTTATAAGAATTTACAAGAAAAAATAAAAATATACTTGCAGGTTTAGCTCTATAGTTGCAAATATCTTGTAATTATAAGGTAAATGATACTTCCAATTAATAAAAACATTGTAGTGTAGTTGATTTAATAACATGGACAAGCCAAGTGTGGGGGTGCGCACCTGTAATCCCAGCTACTTGGGAAACTGAGGCAGGATGATCCCCGGGTTACATCTACAATATTACAAAAATAATAACAAAAACAAAACAAAAAGTGAATATATATTCACAACACCTTTCTGAACAACAATAGAAAGCAGGTTATAAATGCTGCAGAGGCAATATGTGACCGAGGGCACAATGTTCAGAATCAGATGGCAAATCCCAAGCCTCCCTCCACTTCTTAGTAATGGTGCATTACCAGATAAATTACTTTACCTGTTTGGTTTGGATTCCTCACCTAGTAGATGGAATTAAAAAAGCATGTGTCTCACACGAGTGTCGTGAGTATCAAATGGTCTCTTGAAGCAGAATATGACTGGTTGACTATTCTTACTTTGTAAACAAAATTACAAAAACACATAGATATGGAGTTGAATATGAAAAAAGTTTAGTTATGATTAGTTGCAATTATGATGAATTTTAATTGTATAATATTTTTACTCTTTTCACAGAAATGTTTGGAGGAGATTGAACACAGATAATGAATTGTGCCAATGAAGCTATCATTTTGTTTTACATTATTTCGGTTTTTCATAAATTCATGGAGAGAAAATAAACAGATTTTTATAAATAAAGAAATGAAGGAGATGTTCGGAACTGGCAGTGAAGCATGTATTGAGACAGAAGCAGAATAATTAGGTGAGTGATAAGAAGAAAATATAATCTTGATAAAAATAATTGGAGGACTGAGCATTTTCATTTAGTAATTCAGAAATAAGCTGTATGCAAATCATTTGCCCTAAAACTTTGCTATATATCAAAACTAATTTTTAGGAATTATATACATACATATATATACATATATATATATGTGTGTATATATATACTTTTTTTTTCTATATATCTCTGACCTCCACAGAGTCCATTACTTTTGATGATTTAGATTATGTCCATATGGACATCTCTGTCAAAAAATGCTTACATATGATCCAATACCCACCGAAGCTTGAGAACCTTTGTTCTAGATCATAGTTTTATGAAAATACATTAAGTGTAAAATATAACATAGTTCCAAAATATAGTTCTAGTTGCCTTTATCTTTATACGCTGAAGACTATACTCTAAATGGTAAAACAGAGAAAGAAACAGTTCACAACAGAACTAAACAAATCTAATCAGACAAGATTGTGTTAATATAGGTGAAGGCTTTAACCTGAGTAAAAAGATTGGTGCTGCCCAATGCATCCCAGGCACGCTGGGAAAGTACATACTGTCTCCTTAGGTGGGAATGCAGGATGAACTTTCCCCCGACGCTAGACTGGCAAAGATACTCGAATGATAACGATAACAATGTAGTTACCAAGACAACATTGTGCAGCAGCATTCTGAGGAATTACGTACAGTGTTTGTTTCAGGAAAAACTTGGAATCATTACCTAATGGGAATCAAATGTTTCTTTTTTTTTTTAAATTTTTCATGAATTCCTTCTATCATGGATGTATGAGGTCTTAGCTGCAGGGAAGTGTGATGTTACAATATGTGTGAGTGTTGAAACACCAGACTCTGCTGAAAGGCTGTAGATTAGTAAGAACTGTGTTGGGATCTTACTGTGGCAAACCTCTCTGAAAAGGAAATTTAGGACGCAAGTTGCTAACAACTCCTTGGTAGATCTTTTTATTTTTTTATCTTAAGAAGCTAAAAGAATATTGTAGAGTCAATGGGAATATTTTAGAACAAAGGAAAGGTTTATTATTTTGAAGAGTGAGAGGAGCATTATATTTCTAAAAATGACCTGCCACAGTAACCAGAAGACATGTTTAGAAGACTGCTTCATATTCTAAATTGGACCAGAAGGAGGAAGGGAGGACATACATGAGCATAGTAAAAAAAAAAAACAAAAAACCTGATGTTTCCATGAAAACAATAGATTAAGATAAGAAATTTCAGAAAAGTGAAGTAAAAAATTCAATGTCAAAATTAAGGACCTCTAAAAAATAAATTAACCTGAACAGACCTTACATTTTGGAAAATCTTCATTAGTAGATAATAACAAAGATAAGCAAAAAGGAAATAGAAATAATCTGGAAGACAGTGAATTATGTTATTTTTTCAGAAAAAAGAAATCAGAACAATTAAAAACAAAAAAATTATCATAAACATAATTGAATAAATCTCTTGTACTTAGAGAACTAAAACAAAATTAATTGTGTTACCATCAAGAGCCAAATGTAATACCCTAAAATAATGAATATTGTCAGACAATAGCCATGAATAAAAGGGGTAAATTATCAAAAGACATGCAATTTTATGATTGTAATGTTTCTCTCGACTACTTTTAATAGATGAAATATAATGAGTGTAGAGTGGATGGAGTTAAAGGCTTATTTACAAACCACACTATGGTAGTTTTGAGCTTCCTGAAGTTGGGAAGTTCGTTACCTTCTTCAGATGCTCTGGTGATTTGTGGGTAAAAGGGGATGAAGATGCCCACTGTACAAAAGAGACAGACACCTCACGGTACAGTGGATGGCACGGTCACATGGGTGGTGGATCCATCGGAAGTGATACTCTATTTGCTTATGGAAATTTTGGCCAAATAATAGCTAGTTATGGATAAAAATTCAAAATGATATTATATGTTTCCTGTGCGACATTTATACTGTGAAAAATATGATTCTGGGTCAACCAAACCAACTAATGACTAATTGTGGTAAGAAAGCTCATTAATTTACCATTTGTCAGAGGAATTTGCATCAGTATATTTTCTCTGTAGTTGTATCAGAAATAATTAGATATTTGGAGGCACTTCTCCCCGGGTCTCCCGTGTTCTACACAATCTTCTGAGGATAAGAATTTGTAGTCAATTTACGTATTTTGTTAGGAGAAGACATTCTAGAAATTTGAAGTTGCAGCATTCTCTCATTTCCCAGGATGAGATTTACTTGCTTTGTAAAGTAATAAATTAAGTATGTCCCTGAAGAGAACAATATATGCACCTACTAACAGCACCTCCGTAAGATCGGGAGAGTCCCGAACTTAGTGTTGTGCAGGCATAATACTTCCCGTATGTGTTTATCACCCGCACGGGCCTGCTTCACCTCGGCCCTATAGCGCTTAGGCAGAAACGTGAAAGAGAGGTGGATATAGAGAACAGCGGGCCTGCTCTGCCTTGAGTAGTGAGTCATCCACATCCATTTAGGGCCTTGTTTTCCTCTTAGCTTATTCTGTGGCAGGACACTGTACTAACCTAGAAACCACTTGGAGCTAAGAGACGACTTGACTAACACTAACTAGAGTACACAGTTAAAAATAAGAAATAATTAACAACAAAACTAAATATTAACCAAGAACTAATTAAAGATACATAAGACAGCCATGATGAAAAATATAAAACATCATAAAAGACAGAGGAGATAATCTGATTTATGGAAATACAGGGCATGCCCTTGGAAGGGAGGACATTGATATTATAAAGATATCATTCTGAACTTTGTATGTTGATTCCACGGTATTCTGGAAGTTTTCATTTATGCTTTAGAAACTTGAAAGTTTAATATCTCTTGCTATGTAAATAGCAGAAGAAAGAGGTGAATAGATAGGTTAACTTCGTAAGAGAAGCTTAAAGGCGTAGATGAAATATTGAAACACTAAGCAGTGTGATAGTGGTGAACACAAAAGCAAATAAATACTAGAATTTTTGTCCACATATGTATAAAATGAGATGAAAGTGCTCAAAAGTTGGATGGAGGAAGGAGGTAGGGAAAGTAAAGGAGGTGAAAACAGGAGTTAAGATGTATTGTATAGAGGTACAAACTCCCAACAAGGAATGAAAATATTACGTACTAATAAAGAAAATGATCTATAAAACATGGAATATAAACAATAGTATCTGTAGTGAAGAGGAAAGTGTTGACTTATTAGGAAATTATTAGGAATATTTCATATTTATTGAAAGTATTCCTTATTTACTACCATCCTCAAAGATGAAATAAAACTAAATAGAAAATGTATGGTTATAATTCTAATAAACAGGCAAAATAAAGAAACGCGATTTGAATCTCCAGAGTAATGATGGACTTCTTAAAGAAATGTCAAATGTGCAATCCCTAGGAAAAATTTTATATATTTCTTTATCTAAAAACCAAGGATTTCTGTTCAGTGAAGGATATTTTTGACACCATTAATTGATGGATGAAAAAACAGAAAAATACTTATAGTATGTAAGCTGACATGAAATTAATTTCTAAAATCTGAAAATAATTTCATGTCAATAGCAGGATGAGGAGAGACTACTTAGCAAATTCCTCAGAGCCAGAAAATGTGAGAATATGGTCAATGTTTTCATTTAAGTATCACATTTTAAACAATGTGTTTTACTTTGCACTTGGTAGATCCATAAAAATTAGATTTTAAAGCCAAGGATGGGAGGATGTGGGGATATGGGTCTCCCCATGTCCTGCTGGTATTGTAGGTTGGTGCAATGATCTTGGACAGTAGTCTTGTTCTACTTGGTTAAGGTAAGCATACAAATATTATATTATACCACAGTTATGCTTACGGGCATATATTAAATGAATATTCTCCCCCTAAACTACATGAAGACACAGAAGACTTTCACAATGGTATTCACAGTCATTGTGGGCTGTTGGAAAACTATTGATTGGGTAAAATTTGGAATATATACACCCTATATTATTTGGTAAGAAACAGATACAACAGATAAAAGTCTGTTGTACAATGTAATGATAATGACCTTAAAAGTATGCAATTTAATGAATAAAGCAGGATAAATAAGTACATGTGTATGTAACACAATTTAATTTTTAACTTCAAAATATTTATACAAAAGAATGATGTAATTTTGAAATGACCTGCTGAAATTATCTGTCTGTCCATTATCTATCTTTACATAGTAGAGGGAGAAAGTAATGGCTACCAACGTAAAAAAGCAAAGTGCCTTGCAAGGATCAATAATGATCGTGTGGCATGGCGTGAGGCAGGAGAGTTGCTTCACACTTAGCATTTGACATTGGGCTTCCCTGATGTGTTGGGAAAACATACCATGTGACCTAAAATTTTTAGGTACAGTAAATGCTTTTAGTAAAAAATGAAATAGGTGATGTCTGTGTGTTTTCCATATATGTCTATCATTGTGTCTATGTACGTGTGTGTGTATGTATTTATGTATATGTATGCATGTGAGAGCTAATACGGCCTTGGAAATGGAAGAAAGATAGACAATAGCTTGATGGTAAAGTGGGAGGAGTCAGTGAATACATCTCACAGACAGCAACATCAGAGATGTGCTTCAAGGGGCTGGGGATTTAGCTCAAACTGTAGAGTTCTTGCCTAGCAAGCACAAGGCCCTGAGTTCGATCCCCAGCATCACCCCTGCCCCCCAAAAGAGATGTGCCTCATAGCATGAGAAGGCAGCCTCCACATGAAGAACTGTGGCAAGAATTCTGAATGTAGGAAGAGAAAAAACAAGGAATAGCACATGAGGCACAAGAAATGGAAGTAGAGGCGATGCAATCAGCTAAGAGGCTATTTGTATGAGTAGTAACTTAATGGAAATTGTTGCACAACTCTTGGTGAATGTTTGTCATTGGAGAAATGTAGATTTCAGATAGTTTATTGGACTCGATGATGTAATATAAAATTTTATGGAAAGGAAGAAATAAAAATAGCATCCATAATCTTGGACCTGAATATGTCGGCTTAATAGTGTAACTATTAACTGAAAGGTTTTAGGTGGAAGAAATAGGAATATGGGGAGAAATCTATAAATTTACTTCTACCACCTTGAGTTTTAAGACTGTATTGGATATCCATTGGAAACACTGGGGAGTTGTAAAAGGCCATATGGGGGATAATGATGTACCATCATCATCAAGGGATGTTATTTACAACTGTTGGTCTGGGTGGGGTCACCTAAGATGATGCCAGTAGAAAACCAATTCAGAGAACAGCAATAAACACAAATACTTAGGATCAGTTAGAGGAAGAATGCACAGCTAAGAAGCCCCGGAAGAGGCCGGTAGCACCATCGAGAAACCAGACTAATGACAGATTCTGGAACCTGAGTCGGAAGCTTTCTAGAAGGACAAAACAATCAGATATAAGAAAAATAATATAGAGAACTGACCATTGGCTTTGGCAATGTTGTGGGACACTATTGACTTTGGCAAAGAGGGCGACTCTCTTTACAGTGCTGAAGAAAATCCTAATTAGAGTGTCTTATATGGTGAATGGAAAATAAGGGAGAATAATAATAAGTGTAGATAATTATTTTATGGAGTTTCATTGTAAAAGGAAGAAAAACGAATGCTAGATTAAAGGGGAAGCAGAGTCAATGAGGAATTAAACAAAATGCTTCAAATTAACATGTGAATGGAACAGAAAGATAGTCTCAGGTATTACAAAACTATTTGATGATAAATTCCAATGAAGACGGAAGACTCAGATGGGAAAGTTTTGGTGTGAAAGGGCTATCATATCTTCTTTTACCTTGGAACTCAAATGAGAAATCAAGTTATTTATGTTTTCAGATGATTTGGGGAGATCAAACGGTTTCTTTGAAATGCTCCTCTTTTGAGATTCTGGAAATATTACTATTTCATGTCATTTATATCCTTTTCAAACTGCAATTGATATGTGTATCAGCTTTCACAAAAGTAACCAGTAGTTGTCTCACATAGCACTTACTAAGTAGTAAAAACTAAACAACTTATACGTCTAAATTACCATATTGAAAGAGTTACAAGACCATATTTTTTCTTATTTCCTTTACCTACCTTATTTCCTTTTCCCCCTATAATCTTCATGAAAGCAGAGCTACATAAGAAAGCAAATTGAGCATTTCATTTAATG
>PVJO010031683.1:0-14037 GCA_004026905.1 Hystrix cristata
CGCGGCTGACCGTCCCCAGCCCGCCCACCGTCAGCGGGCGGCCGCTCCGCCGGGTCAGGCACACACGGTGCTGATTCTCCCGGGCTCACTTTCTTCCCTCCTTCTTTCTGTAAGCTTTAAAGATGTTTATTATTAATTTTCTTCTACGAGAAACCAGAAATATAAATAATTTAAAGAGCAAAATAAAAGATGATCGGAAGTAGACTTTGTGGCAATGGGAAGGATCGAGGATGGACACGGAGGGGAGCAGAAACGATGAAGATGCGACGAAACGTACCAGCCCCCCAAGGTGAATGTAGTCTTTATGGCTCGCCAGCCTGTACTAATGAGAAAAGGGGCTTATCTTATGATTAATGCTTTGGGCTTTTGAGTAAATCACCTCTTCTGAAGTGGTCTCTAAACTCATTTTGAATGATCTAACATTTTGGGAAGTATTTGAACCACTGGTCAATCTAAAAACCTCACAGTTTCCTACTTGGAAAATTCATCAGGACAAATTTAAAAAATATTTGGCCAAGCTCATAATACAACATGACACTTTATAACTGTCGCATATTATGCTTCCAAATTTATTTTGGTTCTTGAACCTTCAAATCATCTTGAAATAGATATGAAAACTTGTACGAGCAAAATGAGTAATTCATGATTTTAACGCTTTGGAGATCATTAAAATCAATCAACTTTTTCCTGTTACCTAAAAAAATAGGAATCACCCATCTTGTGTATACATCTGGACTTCATCGTGTAACAAATATACCCTGAACTGGCTTTCCAGGTGAGAAAATCAGATTCAAATGGTAAGCAAATCGCCCGGCCCTGGGAGACGCCGAGAAGGACGGGGCATGTGGTGGGCGGTGCTTGGCGGGGCGGGCGGGGCGGGCTTCTTGGGGCCACAGTGGAGCTCCGGGGTCCAGAGGCAAGAGGCAGGTGAGAAGAGCCGGGCAGAGGGAAGGGCGCTCATGGCTGCCCCTCAAAGCAGGAACAGATATGAGGTTTAAGGAGCGAGAAGAGTGACGGGGCTGGGGAGGAGGCAGGGGGGTCCCCGTAAGAGACACAGCCACAGGGAAGCAGAGCCACAGCTCCCGGCTGATGGCCGATGTCGGAGCTGGCCGCGGCCCTGCCAGAGTCCTGGGCCCACTGCTGCTTAGATGGGCCTCTCCTGGGCTACTGTCCCCTGCCCGTGGAGGCCTCCTTGGTGTCCATCTCGGCTAGTGTCCTTTGTAACTCACTCGCATACCAACCGTGCTTCCCTCCCTAAGCATCGACTACAGCGGAAGTAAGCCATTATTAGTACGGTCGCTTATCCAATATTTGTTTTCCCAGCTAGACCCTAAAAGTTGGCTGAGGGTAGAGACTGCTCTATGTGATCTGCGGTAGCGAGGAGGAGGAAACCTGTTTGACACACGCACAGAGGAAGCTCTGTGCACAGCAGCTGAGAAGAAGAGAGAATGGCAGGTCGTCTCCTTCACAGCCTCCCGGCCTCTGCTCCGCCTGGACGGACACGGGCCCTGTGTCCACAAGGGTCGGGTGTCCCCCACCAGGGCCGAGGCCGAGCTGGCGCCCGAGCGGAGCCCAGCTGTGCGTTCTCAGTGGGGACTCCCTTCACCACCCGGCTTCCTGTCGCAGCCCTGTCCCCGTCCCTCCCCGTCAGTAAGCGAGGGGACCGAATGGAAGAGCGAGGGCGTGAGCAGAGGGGTGAGGGAGGGCTCCTGCAGGTCTTTATTCATCCTTCATGCTTTCACTGTAAGGTACGATTTGGGCCAGACTGTGGATGGGGGCGCGTCTATCGTGTGCTACCAGATGTGCCACTGCCGCAGACGGGAGGGGTTGTGCTGAGCAGCCAGGTGAATGAGAATCGGGGGGAATCTGGCCACCCGTGGAGCCGGCTGCTGCGGGCCAGTGTGGAGACACTGTCCTGTAGCTGATCCTGAGACAGCACAGAGAAGTGGGTCCTGGGCCCGTGGACCGAAGACCTTGTTTAGCCTCAGGCTTTGTCCCATAGTAGCTGTTTATCTCTAAGTTAAAAAAATTTTTGGACTCATTGTTCTGTCACGTGTAAGAGTGGATAGTATTTACCTTAAAGGATTTCCGTGAAGATAAAATGACCTGGCCTAGACTAGCTCCTGAACTGGGATGTTGAATGGACATTACATTTCCCAATGCATTATTCGTTTTCTAGTTGATCTTGAGCGAGAGTGTTTCCCCTTCATTCATTCAGTGTTTGAGTAAGCAGGTTCAGAAACAGCTTCCAGGCCACGTTTTGAGAAATACAGTTCTGAGCTGGAAAAGAGCAAGTTACTGAAATCACTGAGGCTGGCAATGTAGTATCTTGGTTAATAATGACTACCACGAGTCACTGTGAGCACACCAAGGCCGAGCCCTGAATGTGATCTCCTTACTCGTAACTTTGGGGAAGACAGCTACGTTTCCAAGGTCACCTAGTTGTATGCTGAGGCTCTCGCCTGCTCAGAGCCACTGGAAAGCAGTCTGTGCATGTCCCTCTGTGGCCGTTTTCAGAAGCGGCTGACTAGTTGGAAGCTGTGCTTTGGTGTGTCAGGCAGCTTTCCATTACTGTCACCAATTGCCTGAGACAGTCAAGGTGAAGGAGTGGAGGTTCGTTTTGATCCTCAGCTTAGGAGGTTCCACCCCTGGTTGGGTGGCTCAGTTGCTTTGGGCCCACAGTGGCAGAGGACATCATGGCGGGAGCAGGTGGCACAGGCGACTATTCCCCTCATAGCAGCTGAGACGCAGGAAGAAAGACAGTGAGGGGCTGGGTCCCCCCTCCCTCGGGCCTGACCTCCTCTCATGGGGCACCGTCACCACCACAGTGTGGAGCCAGGGCCCCAGCCTTCAACCTCTCGCCCTTCTTGGGGGGACATTCCAGGTCGAAGTCACAGGACGGGCATCACTGAGTGCCAACTGCATGTGCATTTGAAGATTCTTATTCTACTTAAAGCAAGATTTGGCTTCTCTGTTGCTTAAAAGATTGGTTAGTATTTTCTTTGCTTCCATCTCACTCTGCACGTTAGATCTGCTGGCAGGGTGGGTGGTCGGAGGCTCTCCATGGAGGACGCCTATGCGGTGCCCTGTCTACAGCTGGCGGGTGCTGCTGGCTCGACGGGGTGCCGCCGGGCTCTGTCTCCCTCGGGCCGGGGAAGCCTCAGCACCCCTAAAGTCAGCTGGCCCAGGGTTCTCCCAAACCACCGCACAGTGGCTTCAGGAAGCTTGAGGGACAGAATGTGCCGCGTTCTCACTGCAGAGTGGGCGGAAGTCAGAATGTCGTTTCTGGTTCTTTGTGTTCCAAGTAGCTTTACCCTGCTCTGGCAAGGTCTTATTGGGATTCAATTTAAAAATGCATTTCCATTTTACTTAATGGATTAATCGTGCCATAGATCTGTCCTCAGATAGATGGAATATCTGTTATTTAAGAAAATGTTTATTTGTTTTGTTCTATTGCTCAGGAAGCTATTGTAAGTTCAGACTGTGTGTGTGTGTGTGTGCAGAGAATGCAACACAACAACGCCAGGGAAAACCATCTTCTAGATGGTCCCTTTCCGCGGAGCAGACCCGTCTGGTCCTCAAGCCTGCTGGAGAAGCACAATGTGCTGGGACACCTCAGAGTGGCTTCTGCCCTTCACAGGTCAACCAGCGGGTGGCTGCGGCAGAAGGAGTGTGCGCCACGGTGCCAGCGGAAATGAAAGTTATACACTCGCGCTAACGAGTGCATGTCCAAAGGGACTACTTAGCGGCATGAGAAGTCTCTGAGCAGATGCCTCTGAACTTAAAATACACTTAATTCCCGAGGATCGGGTTGTAATTAATTCACCCAGATAGACTCAGTGAGAACGCAGGGCAAGCATCACCCTGCTCAGCAGTTTGCAAACTTCAGGGAACACTAAGATAAATAATTTGATTTTTCTGAACATCTAAATTCATTTCTCCTATAACTAAGGAGCAGGAACAGCACGCAGTGAGGAAAAACACTTTCCAGTTTTACAGTCTAATCGCTCTTTTTAAATCTAGCTACTGTAACAGGAAGAACTCCATGGAGCTGGCATCAAAAGCGTATCATTCATGCTTTGGACGCAGCGTATTCCTGTGAACGCACTAGTGTGTAAACAATGACCGCGGCACGCTCGCTCCTGATGTTAGTACACACGGTGGTGTGTGGCGACAAGCTGCTTTAACCCGCCACCACCAGCTTGCATTTCACGGACAACAGCCGGGTCTCATGTGACCGCCAGCAGCTGTGTGTTCCTCGCAGCAAGGGACCTTCAAGAGTGCTCAGCGCACCACAGTTCTGGAGCAAATGCCGTGAACTAGCTCTGTCTCTGGAGGCTGCAAGCACAGCGGTGTGCTGTTTGGACGGGCTGCGACCCTAATAGAGAGGTTCTTTACACTGTGCCCTGTGGGTTGTTCCTGCAGCTCTGGCTTTAGACTCACTCGAAGCAAAATTCCTTTTCAATCTGGCCTCTCCCCTTGACCCTGGGAAAACTTCTCCACCTGTCTAGGCCTCAGCTTAATTGCTTATTAAAAGAAAATGATGATGTGCTCATAACAGGTGGTGTTTGAGGAATGACGGCTTAATACGTACAGTCTCCCCAAAAGGGCACTCACTCACTAACATGCAGTTTTTATTGTTGCTCTTTGCTTTTACACTCAATTGCTTTACCTGTTTACTCTATTCCTTCAAAGGGTATTTATCAGTCACCTACTCTGTGCCCTGCACCATGTGTGGCATCTTTCTACATCTCCTCTCTTTCCATCACCAGCACAACCTACCAAGCGGGTTTCACAGATGACAACCCCAAAGCCAGAAGAGCGAAGGATGCTGGCAGGGGCAGCCAATGACTACAAGCACCTTTAACAAAGGTGTACTCCAGGTTCTCAGCACTGAACTAGGCACAGCGTGAGAACTGTGATTAACGAGATGTATCTTGTATTAGCTCTTCTGTGGCTGACAAAATACCTGACATCCACAGTTTAAGGGAGGAGAGGATTGTTTTGGCTCACAGTTTCAGCGGGTCCAGTCTGTGGTCAGCTGCTCTGAGGCAGAAACGTTGCTGTGGGAGGGCCTGGCGCAGGACAGCTGCTCACCTCATGGCATTCAGGAAGCAGAGAGAGAAGGGAGGAGCCGGGGAGGGACACAGACTCTCTGAAGGCCCACTCCCCAGGGACCCACCTCTGTAACAGCTGCCCCCACCCCCAACATCCATTCAGCTATGGATTCATCAAGGGCTCAGTCCACTGATGAGGACAGCACCCCACGATCCAATCACCTTTCAAGTACCCCACCTCTGACCACAAAAGCCTTGTGGGGGACATTCTAGATAAAATACCTCTACTCCCAAACACCACCCTCTACTTGGGGGTGAGGAAGAGAGAGACGAGTACTGGATATGCCAGCCCATGAAAAACTCTATCACAAGGATATAAAAGAGAAACCAGGGAGACCCAAAGAGTGTGCAGTTCTTTATGGGAGGCTGAAAGGGGATCACGCAGGAGGGGACTCTGAGCCGGGTCTGGAAGAAGGAATGAGAGCTCAAGAGATAAAGAAGGGTGTTCCAGGAAGGGGAGTTTACTCAGCAAAGGCATAAAGGCTTGAGGTATTTGAAGGATGTCAGAGAATCCGAGGGCCACTTTCCCCGTGGTAGTATCCGCTGTGTGCTGTGGGTGGGCAGCCGCCCTGTACCCCTCGTGTCTGGACAAGAATGCGGGTGACTGAGGAGAGTGAGAGATGAGCTTACTGCAGTGTTGTCGCAGTAGCCCAGAATGGAATCAACAGAGGTGTCCACTGGCAGATGAGTGGATGAAGAAACTGCGGTCTGTCTGTCCGTCTGTGAGCAGTGGACTCAGCCATAAAAAGAATGCAGTCCCGTCAGGTGGGCCGACATGGGCAGGCCTGGAGGACATCGGCTTAGGTAGAGTAAGTCAGGTGTGGAGAGGCAGAGCCCACACGTTCGCACCCTTTTTAGGAAGCTAAGATGACAGAGGCCGCGGCAGCAGAGAGCAGAAGGGAGGTTGAGAAGAGACCCGACCGCAGACGCCGAGTACAGCGGGGCAGGAGGAAAAGGCTTAGTGTTCCCAACAGAGCTGCTGACCGCTTCACAACAACTCTCTGTGTATTTGCTGGCTGACGGGAAGGGAGGCATCCATGGACTCTGAGCACAAAGAAATGATGCTGATTACCCTGATTTGACCTTTAGGACTTGAACACTTGTATTGAACCATCACACTGCAACCCACAAATATGTACAATCACTGGGTAGCACCTAAAAATAAACCTGCCAAAATAAATAACAAACACTTAACATTTAATCTGATAAATTTCAAAGTGACCACAAAATAAGCGACTTTTAAATAAAACATCAATTTCAGTTTTTGTTTTTGTTCAGAACTTATGGTTAGTTTAATTAAGATTATGAACACATTTTCCATATTCTTCATGACGATGGCAAAATAAATTCCATAAAGTAATTTTGAAACATCATGTGCATACACAGCATGCCGCACAGAGCCCCGTTGACACCAGCAGCTGCTCGAGGCCCCCAGTTTGCCCTGCGGCCCCGCCGAGCCCCGTGTGCCTCCTCCCACCTCCCCCCGTCTCCCACCTGAGCCAGCTTCTCCCCACTCCCTCTCTCGGGGCTTGGCAGAGGCGTGGGGCATCCTGTTGGGACGAGGATTCTGGCTCTGTGGCCTGCGTGGGGTGCAACTCCAGGGACCCTCCACGGACCCCGCTGGCGTGGCCAGGGCAAGAGCGGTGCCTCGGGGGCACTTCTGCGTCTCCAGCAGGCTTCCAGCACCAAGTCTGCAGTGGCTTTTGACTCGTGAGGCTCCCCAGAGAGGACGTTTTCAGAGGCCTTCCCGGCAGGGCTGTGCTTTCTTCCCACTCTCCTTTTCCTTCACACGATGCTCTGTCCAGCCAAACTGAGCTCATCTACTTTTCCCTGAAGTCGCCCACTACACTGCTGTGGAAAGCGTCGCCTCTGTCCCCACCGTCACTCCGAACCACAGACCCCGTGCACGTCTCTGCCGGGACACTCGCTATGCTGTCCTGGAACGTGGATCCCTCGTCTCCCTGTTTCCAGACCACTCGTCCCCACCGGAAGTGACACTACAGCCTTTAGTCACCGTCTCCTTATTGTTAGTGTCAGCGATGTCCAGACGGCAGGCGCTGGGAACTGTCCTGGGTCCTTTCCTAGGGTTGTTACGAGGTACAGCAGCCTGGCCCAAGACAGCGGGAATTCTTCGTCTCGCAGGGATGGAGGCCCCCGGGTGGAAACCAAGGTATGGGCAGAGCTCTGGGAGGCTCCGTCCCGGCCTGCTCCTGGCCACCCCGGACACCCCTGGGCTTGTGGCACGCCATCCGGATCTCTGGCTCTGCCGTCACGCGGCGTTCTGCCCCTGTCTGTGTCCATCTCTTTCTCCTCCTCTTCTTCAGTTAGGAAACTCGGACACCGCTAAGAACACCAGGACACACGCTGTCCCCGGAGTCAGACTACAGCCCGCCTGCTCCAGTCAGACCCCATCTAGCTAATTACTTCTGCAAGACCCTGAGTTCGAATAGTGTCCCAGTCCACAGTTCAGGGCGGAACACGAATTCTGAGGGGGACGCTGTTCAACCCAGCGCATCTAGAGTTATCGGTGATGGTGACGATAAGAGGCAGACCACGATGTGGTAGGGTTTTTAAATTCTGTAGAGACAATGCTTAAACCCGGGTGACCATTCCCACTGCCCAAGCCCATGCTTGGCTGGCCACTGTCTTTCTAATTCTGGTGACATGCTGCCACATCCGTTTGGTTTTCTCTGGAAGTACAGGGTCTCCAGATCCTGTGTTTTAGGCATTTTAAATTTACCATGGCACACGCTAGTTAAGAAATGCTTGTTGTAGGGGCTGGGGATGTAGCTCAGTGATTAGAGTGCTTGGCTCACAAGCACAACGCCTTGATTTTAATCCCCAGAAGCGGAAAAAAAAAAAATACTTGTTGAACTGACCTAGGGTTGCCATAGCAAAGTCCAACAGACTTCAATGATGATTTCTCTGCTAGAATTAGGGGGAAGGTACTCAGGGTGACTGGAGACCTAACAGTTGGTATTTTAATAAGGCATCAGATAATCCACCTTCATCCTGGGAAGTGATCAGCCTCTTCAGAAACACAGGAGCGTGGTCTACCACCGTTCTAAATTCTAGTTTGTGCTCCTTGAAGGGAAGCGATTCCTTGATCAAATTGCATAAAGGAAGTGGCGTCCCACTGAAAGCAAAAAGCATGGAGGAAGGCCTTTGATAACAGCAATTATTACGTTACTACATTTGGAAGTAGACTTGTTACTGCACAAGATAGAAACAGAACTTTCCTCGGGACAAATCAAAGTTTATCTTTTTAAAAGAACACTATAAAAAGCAACTAAAAATTATAGAAGGGATAGAGGAGAGTGTTTGCTTAGTGAGTGTGAGGCTTTGGGTTAAAAAAATCATAAAATGATACTGCAAGTCGTCGTAAATGCACTTTTGCCTGATATCATTTGGAAAGTAATCAAAGAAAATAAGAATTATCCACTCATTCATTTAACAAATATTTTATTGAATTTCTTACTATATGTTAACTGTCTGACATGCCAGAAATTTCCTTATTACTCACTTATACTTAGTTGTGTAATAATTTGCAACTGATAAATAAACTAAATGAGGATGAAAATCTTCACCCTGAGGAATTTATGGTACAGAAAGTCAAAGATCAAAGAAACCGCCACTTTCGAAACACCGCACTATTCCCAACCCTTCTTTTCCTTCTTTTGACAACCTGGTGACGGATCCGGTACAGCAGCATGATTGGAAAGTTTGAAGACCTTTCTGATGAGCGACCTGTCAATGCTAATGACAGACCTGGGGCGTCTACACTGGGGGAAAAGTTTTGACTTCAGAGTGTGTGGAATCATTCACGGCTCGCATCGAGATGCTCTTAGCTTCGTGGTGGCTGCTATGACAGGTTGTCTCATTACGTGGATATTATAAAAACATTTTTGTTGACATGTTCAAAGTAACTTTGAAATAAGAGGCTCTGCCTTTCTCAAGCTGTGTGACCTTCGGCAAACCCTGAAATCGGCTAGACTTGGTCATTGGTTGAGTCCACACATGCCAATATCGATAGAACAGAAAGTTATGTTCATCTCTTACAGATGTGTTGAATTATTCCGCCCTCTATTCTTTGAACTTCTTTTGATGTACTAATAGGACTGACTTCATAATTTTCCGATGACTGTTCTGAAAAGTCCATGGGGAATCCTGCTTCCCGGCCCTCTGGGGACAGAATCACAGATGGCGGAACACTCGCTTAGGTAGGCTGTGTGAGACGGGGCATTCTGGCTCCGGGATCTTTGCTCCTATCTCTACCTCCAGGAGGAAAATAGCTCTGATGTGGTCACTTTTGCTTATGGGGCTAAATGGTGCCACCTTCAGACTAGCATCTGTTTTAGTACATATAATTAAGATCAACCTCACATTATTTAGATCAATGCCAATCTTTCTGTGGGTCTTCAAAATTAAATTTCGAGTAAATTACTGAAAGTGTCTAAGAATTCAGGTTCTTTGGATTATGTGCAAACCCTAAGAACTGTGCATCTTCATCCGAGGGCCAGGGCCCGGGTTGCACTGGAAAGGTGGTGTGGACGAGCGGGTGGACGCCCCGACCTTTGGCGCAGCTCTACCTTGCCAGGTATTCCCGGGGTCTTTGTGTGGATAGAGGTGCTGTGCACGGAATGATGTTCCAGGTACACCGGCCGCTGGAACCAAGTGTGCAGGCCCCAGCCACGGACCTGTGGCGACTCGGCTGCACCCCGGTAAATCGTGTGTTGGCTCATCCCAGCTTCTTTATCTGTGGCTCCTGGGGTTCTCTTACCACTAAAGTTCTCCGATCAAAAGTTAACTTCCCCCATATTAGCCTGGGTTAAGTCTTCCCATTTCTATAATTAAAATCACAATTTCTCTTAAAAGAAATCTGATCCCCAAGACTTTCAAGCACACGGTTAAAAGATGTGATGCGGTCTGAGGATGGCACACAGTTTGGAGTCCAACAGGCCTGAGTTCACATCTTGACTCTGAGGTTTACTAAAAGCAAGTTGCTGAACCTCGCTCAGACTTGGTTTTCTCATCTGTAAAGTGGGATAATTATAATGCCTACTTAATTGGGCTGTCGTCAGGATTAAATGAGATAATACACATGAACACTTAGGGCAATGCCCTTATAGGCACAGGTGGCTATTTTTCTTATTCTAATCATAATGAGATGAGACCCCATTGAAAAAATATACTGTTGATACCCTCATTTAATTTTGGAGGGAAAGTAATGACTGCAGGCACGTTCCGGCCGTATCTCACTTTTGCGAGCACCCCCATCGGGCAGGAAGAGTCCGTGGAGACCACAGCAGCAGCCACACGTCTGGGTGGTGCCACTTTGATAAATCATCCGGGTTGTGGCACTCTCCAAATTAGAAATGAAATAGTATCTTTTGGCAATGGAACCCTGCTTATAAATTAAATTTATTGATACACGTGGTTTTGGTTATTATTTTAATCTTCCTCTCTAGGTATTTTGTAAGAAAATATAAGTCTTGTGTTTACTTCTGCTTGTTAATGCTTTGATAAATCAGACATCTTTAGTATTCTATCAATGGCGAAAGTCTAATTACCTTATTGTATTCTGATTTATTTCTTTCCTTCCTTTCTCTGCATCTGCAGCTCAACAAATGAGTCTCTAAAGAGATGCACGTTATGATACAGTGTCAGTGAAATGAATCCTGATCAATTTTAAAGTTCACACTTTTATTTGATGACTTTCAGGGGAATCACTAACACTGAGATTGACTCGGCCTCTTCTTTTGTTGGTTAAATATTGTTGTTTGAAAGCTGTGGAGCTGGAGGACGGGGCTCTTCCTCTTCACTCCGTTCCTTTTCTGAAGAGAAGCTGCAGCCATTTCTCCTGTCTGTTTAGAAAACGAGTTTAACTAGTCAGAAAGCCCAGGCCAGCTCTCCGGGGCTTGAACCTGGCATCTGAGGGGCGGTCAGGAGCAAACGCCAAGTGCGCGAACACCTACTTCTCATCCTCCCACTTCCTCCTCCAGTTTCTATATTTTGCAGAATAAAGTTGTCGGCTCTCGCCTGTAAGATGTTTCACACAGAACACCTCTGGGTCCCTTGGGGTGGGGGGCGGTGTCTCCTGCCCTTCTTTAGCTGCAGGACTCCGGCACCCAGAGAGGGAGATATGCCCGGTCCGAATCACACAGCTGGCGGAATTCGGACGGAGGATTTCCGACGGGTTCCTCACTCGGGAAACAGAAAAAGAATTCGTACCCAAGTAAAGCGGAATAATGGACCTGCATGATGTTCGCGCTGGAGAAGGTTAACAACGGAACTCTGCAAGCATTCGGCACTCCCTTTCGCATGCAAGGACATTGAAACACCTTGTATAATTTTCGTATGTTTTTGCAGGTTCTAACACAAAATGATGCGGCCTATTGCTGACTGCAGAAAAATGAATGACCTAGGAAAAGAATTTCTATTTTCCTCCAAGACTGAATTTTTTCACGATTTCTACATTATTCGTATCCCTCATGTTCTTTGTGATGATTTTCATTCTTGCATCCATTATTTGTGTAGTCTCTGTTTTTGTAATGACAATTTTTCTTTGTCTTGTATTTATTCATGTAAAATAATTCTGAAGAAAAGCTAAAGAAGAATAATGATTCCAGAAAAATCTGTAACCTTGTGTAGGAAAACATCCACATTCAATTGTGCTGCTATATAAGTTTCAAAAGTACATTTTTTAAAATTCCTTTTTTGCATTTTAAATTTTATCTCATGCCAAACACAAAGAAGTATCGAAGGAAAATGTCATATTAAATAGGAATTTGAAAAGAATGTTTTGCAAAATAGTATCAGTTTGGTGATGGCCAGTATTTGATACTCCTAAAGCTGGTGCTGTTTACCAGGAAAACCATCAAGAACACACACACATTTCGATTTCTCTGCTTTCAGCCTCGGGAGCTGGGAAACACGTGTAATGCCGAGTGTGGGAACACCCTAATTATTCAGCGCCCCTTCTCTGCAGCCTTCCTTTGCACCAGACCTCCAAAATTAAACCTGGAGGGAACTTCGGCTAACTTTAAATCACACCGTTCATTGTTCAGCTCATTGTTCTCAGAGCAAGCCGATTTTATTTTTTTGCCTTTTTTTTTATACCGTTAATGTCAAGCAAACATTTATTTCAGGTGCAGAGCCTCGGGACACGTCAGAGAAAACAGTGGCCGGGCTGTTCTCCTGCTTACTGCCCACTAAGTGGGTGGGAAAAGGGTGCTGTGACCCTCTTACCCTTCCCACCAGTCTCCCTAACAGCTTTGGCCTTCGGGTCAGCTCAATTTCCCCTCCACTGAGTGGCCATTACTGTGCCTGCGCCGTGATGAATGCTTTCTAGGAGGCTGCACTGCCGGCAGCCAGCGCCAGGGAGGCTGCCACCCGGGCTGGGCAGGCAGAGGAGTGCGCTGGCCGCCGCCCGTCGCCTAGCAACGTGCCTGGCCGCGCCAAAATGAATAGACCCACAAACAAAAATGAAAAGGAGATAAAACGAGTCAAAGTATAGGGGCGAGGAGGTTAATATTCTTCTATCCAATAACTTCGTTTTGGAGAATTGCATTTTAACCTTTCTTCCCCCAAAGCTGGAACAGACGTGTACTGGAAATTAAATTAGGCCACATTTGTATTTTTTAAAAATGTTTGCTTTGATGCAGAATTCGCTTTACGGCTCTCTATCTGTAATTTCCTAACTTCCTTTCAGAGTGGAAAGAGAAGCGATACTAGAGAGGATTGCAGGATGACACATAAATATTGGACTTTCCCTACATCCTCTTTCTGTGTAGCTTTGGGCAAGTAGCTCGGGTTCACTGGTCCCCGACGTCCCTGCCACACAGTAAGAGAGTGAGGTGTAGTGTTTTATGCCAGACTCACTTCCATTTTCTCTAAAGCTGAACACAATTCACTCTTATCCCCATCTACATTAAGATGTTACAGCCTGGAAAAAAACTGCTCAAATGAACAGCACTTAGTTTCAAGGTTCAGAGGGGCTCCTAGATTATTAGGAAACTTGGACATTTTGTGTGTACAATTTCGAGCCCCTCCTATATACCAGGTACTGTGTGAGGCCCAGGAAAAGTCCATAACACTGCTTGTTAGATAAAATGGATGAGCACAGATTTCCTCGATAAAATCATTTGAGCAGTGTTTTTAGTGCTCACTAATCCAAGAACTGGAATCTTAATATTCCCTACCTAGTAGGAAAAAAATATAAACAGAAATATAATTGCAGAAATAGTAACGCATTGCTCATACCTCTTGCATATCCCACCTGGAGTGCTGTAGTCACTGACCCGTGCAGGCCACCACCTCCATCTGGATTAGTAGATTAGCCTCCTGACCAGTCCCCCCATTCATGTCTTCTCCCCTGTAGCAACCGTCTGCCAAAGTGGACTACAGAGTCACCTGGAGTCCCTTCTTAAAGTCCTGCCCGGCCCGATGCCCGAATTCCTACGTGGCTCACAGAGGTCTCACCGTCCACATCATCCATATCTGGCCTCGCATGGGAGGTCCCCTCCGGTCCCCAGACGGCCAAGCCTGCAGGCACCCTCCTGGTGCGGCTCCTGCTGGTCCCCGTGTCTGTCTCCACCCAGGAAATGGTCCTTCCTTAAGATCCAGGTCTCGTGCATCCTCAGGCAGCTTCTGGGCCCTCGGCCCGCCCGCAGGGCCTTCTCGATGCAGCTCGTGCCTTGAACGAGCCCTGCACGGCTGTCCTCACCTGGAAAAGGTGTCACGGCAGCACCTGCTGCACAGGGCTGTTGTGAAGAGCTATGATTTAATAACATAGAGAGTGCTTGAAACCAAGTAGGTCCTACATCCTTGTTGTAAGTACCAACAGACCTTTGCTGCCGTTGCTGTCATGTATCTCGAGAGCAGCGTTTGTGTGATCACCCCGCGCACTTCTCTGCCTCGC
>PVJO010031684.1:0-14053 GCA_004026905.1 Hystrix cristata
CTCTTGTCTTAGGCTCCTATTATTTAAGATTTCATATATTGACGCCTGTGCTAAAATCATAAATTCTTTGAGGAGCTGGGCTTGTTTACGCTTATTTATTTAAGCTGAAAAAAGCATGGATGTGATGCCAAGACACTTTGTTAGGAAGTGGAAATATTATGATGGCTAGGAATAGGGTGTACATGGTTAAGTCTGGACAGAGACTTGCAAATAGATCATTGCTTTTACCATAACACGAATCAAATAAGTATGTATAAGAAGTATGTATAAAAGGCACAAAGTGGGGTTAACTCTATAGGGGTTAGTGCTCTGATAGACACCCGGAGGAGCTAGTGCCTGAGGAGGGATTGAGGAATAAACAGGCTTTGCATGGTTGACAGGAGAGATAGGATATTTGGAGTAATATTAGGACATAAAAAGGCAAATTTGACTTTATACTCATTTCCAGCTCTCATTCCTTTCTGCTATTGTTTACATTTCAATAATTCCCAAATTGACACTCTATTCCAGATTCTCTAACACAAGATTCTCTTCATCTGCCTTTTCTGCATCCTCAGTCAGTGCACCAATGTGCACCAATGGCACACACAGTGCACCAATGGCACCGCCAATTCCCTGTACCCAGACCGATTTCTCCCTTTCCTACCCCCACATTCATTCTGTTGATATCTGCTTGATTCTACCTCTTTACTGTGTCTCAATGCATTTTCTTTCAATATAAACAGCAATAAAACTTTCCATAAAGCTACTGTTCTTGACCATAATGTACTCTTTGAAGGCCCCTAGGAACCGAGACATAATCATCTTGGAACTCTCAGTGGCTAAGAGTACTTAGCTTACTACACAGTACTAATGCTAACTAGTGACAATGGTGATGATTATGATAATACACCATGCTTCTACAGTGGTTAATATGCCAGTCAATGTTCTAGGTTCACATGTACTGACCCACTTAATTCTGAAAATAACACTTTCAGGGTAAGACACTATTATCATCTTCTTTTATAGGTAAAGAAGCTGAGGCACAGAGGTTAAGTGACTTATCCAAGGCCCATAGTTTATAAAAACCCAATGTTGAGGGAACAAATGAATGAAAAAATAAATGAATGGGAGAGTAAGGGAATGAGGACAGAAAGATGGGTTGGGTTGTACAATAGTGACTTCTCCCACGAGTACGATTATTGGACTGGGAGCCATTTCTTGGGTTTCTTCCTAAGCAGGCACAGTTGCTGTTTTGGCAGTCATGCATCAGAAATAACAGGAATCTGATAGAGATAATCCAAATCAGAAAGGGAGGAAAATGCTCTTGATAGGGAGAAGAAGCTGGCTGGCTGAAGGTGTTATTTCAGTTGGAGGTATGAGTCAGGGCTGGCTTATCTGCAGTCTGTGCCTGCACAGTGATGTTGGCATCCTGCCTCATCCAGCCCTTGCTACCAAAACATCGTGACAAAGTGTCCGCCAGGGAGTCACATACCTGGATTTATACTGCACTATGCCACCTGTCATTGTCACTTATTTTAAAAACTAACTCTTGATACCCACATCTCCTCTATCACTTTGGAGCCTTCTTACCACAAACTACTTGTTATACATGTTTAAAAATCTAGAGCAATGATGCTGCCCAGACCTGCTTGTTGTCTTCTTCAAGTGTTAATCCCCACAGCTTTCTCTCAGTCACCACAGGACTCAGTGTTAGAGTTGTGTGGTTCTGCCCCACCAGCGAGAAAGAAACACAACGACAAAGGGTCCTTCTCACTCCCTCACTGCCCTGCACAACCACATAAATGTTAAGACACCTCCACTTTCCAGCTACTCATTTTCTTCCTTTCTCCCAGTTAAAAATAAACGTGAGAACAAACAGCCCACTCTGGTTCACGGGCTGTCAGAAAAATAAGGAATCTTTCGGGCATACTGGCTTAATCTCTCGATTTTGAACACGTGCCAGCAGAGGTCTCAAGAAGGTTGAGGATCCTATTGTGGGGCACAGGTTGGGTGGAAACCCTTATCACATTCTGCAGTACATGGCAGATAGAACTTAATCTCCTTTTGCCTAAATTTCTTCTTCTCACTTGTGCTTATATATATCAAAATTAAACCATAAATTGATTTTAATACTTTCTTGTGATTTTGCCTGTTATTTTTTCACTTAGGAAAAAACATTTAGAAAATCTATTATTTTCATTTTCTTTCTGCTGGTTTCCTTCTCCAAACTCTGCTGTAATGTAAAATGATAAAGAAGTGGGCTGTGTTTCTCTTCTCTCCCATCAAGTGACCTATACAAAAGTGGGCTTGCCCACCAGCTACCTAAAGAAAGATGACCTTCACTCTGTTCTCCTGCACGGTCTACTCTGCGAGCTCCAATGATGGAAACTGCTTTAGGGAAATCATTGATATGACCATATTTGTAAATATCTGTTTATGCAACGATCTTACCCAACACACTATGATCTCTCTGAAGGCACAAGACTGTGTAATATTATTTTCTGTGTTCTTCATATATAGTGCAATGTTGTACACATAGTGTCTGCTCAATAAATAACTACAGGGGTAAGGACCAATTTATCATTTTGACCGTTCAGTCAGGGCTTACACTCCTATAACAAGTAAGACTGTTAGAGGAAATGGCCTTTGAACTGACCTTTCAAGGAAAGAGAGACAGCACATCATAGCAGGATGAAGAAAGCTGTGTTTACACATTGGAGCAAGCCAGGCAAAGGCTTGGAGCAGCAGACTAAAATTACTAGGTTGCCCATCAGGAAATTAAACAACCTATCCATTCATTACAGGAAGACCAAATGACAGGCCTGTGCACTTCCAGACTGTTAATAAGCAAGAGCCAGACTTGCTGTTATGGAAAGCCAGACTCTGAATGTCATGTTACCCAACCCTTTCAAGTCACCCCGTTCTTAAAGTCTCACTGTTCAAAATTGCAAAGATTGTGCAGAGTGCTGGTGCTAGGATAAGGGGTTACAATTCCTCTTTTATAAAGATCTCTTTCCCCCTGTTTCTCAATGGACTGAGATGGTATTTGTTCAAGTGATCTCATGCTGAAATCCAGAAGGCCATGTCACCCTTCACCCTAAAGTGGAGGCCATGTACGTGTGTGTGTGTGTGTGTGTGTGTGTGCGTGTGTGTGTGCGTGTGTGTGTGTGTCCGCACACGCACGCGCGCTCATTTAGGAGAGAACTCATACTCATTGATCTGTTCCAGTTGGGGACTCTGCCTTTTAGGCTTCAACCCACTCTATTGGCCATGTCAAAATTAGACTGCCAGGGTCAAAGACAACCTCCCAAGAGAAAACATGTCTACAATGAGGATAAAGGGATGAGAGCATCTAACAAAATGCTGAGTGTCTATTGAGTACCCCAAACTGGGCTTGGTCCTTTATATGTCTCATTTGTTTCTCTCAATAGCCCTGGGAGAGAGACATGACCACTTTTTGGATAATGCAGATAATGCAGCTAAGGTTCAGAGAAGTGAAATAATCTTTCTTGAGGTCACGTGGCTAATTGATAGAGCCAGAATCAAATACAGACCAAACACAAGTAAGCCTGTGATCATCAGCACACCACATATACAACAGTGATTATAAAAATACCTGATAGCACAAATAACCCAACTAAAAAAGAGGGAAATGATTTGAACAGACCTTTCTCCAAAGACATACAAGTAGCCAATAAGCTCATGAAAAGATAATTGACATCATTGGTCATTAGGGAAATGCAAATCAAAACCTCTGGATGGCAATAAATGCAAATCAAAACTACTAGAATGACCATAGTTTAAAAAAAAAATAGGCAATAGCAGGTGTTGATGAGAATGTGAAGAAATGTCACCGCTCATACATTGTTGGTGTAGAATGTAAAATTGCATAGCTACTTTGGAAGACAATCTGTCGGTTTCTCAAAATGTCAAACGTAGAGCTACTATATGACCCCAAAATACCACTCCTATGTGTATCCAAGAGAACTGAAAACATGTCCACACAAAAACTCCTACAGGAATGTTTCTAGCAGAATTATTCATGTAACTAGGCACGCTGGTATTAGGTGCATATATATTTATGATTGTCATCTCTTCTTCCTGGGTTGTTCCCTTTACAAGGATGTAGTGACCTACTTTGTCTTTCTGAATGAGTCTTGGCTTGAAATCCACTCTGTCTGCAAATAGAAAGGCTACCCCTGCTTTTTTCCGGGTTCCTGTCGCATGAAATATTGTTTTCCATCCTTTGACTTTCAGTCTATGAATTTCTTTTTGAATTAAATGTTTCTTGTATGCAGCAGATTGCTGGGTCTTGCTTCTTGACCCATTCTGCCAGTCTACTTCTTTTAATTGGCGAGTTGAGACCATTTACATTGATAGTTATAACTGACATATGTTGACTTATTTTTGTCATATTATTTACCTGTTCTTGGCTTCCTAGTTTTCCCAGCAGAATTATTCATAACAGACAAAAGGAGAAAGCAACCCAAGCGTCTATCAGCTGATGGAAACAAATTGTGGTAGACCTATATAATGGAAAGTCATTCAGCCATAAAAATGAATGTGGCATTGATGCATACTACAGCATGGATGTACATTGAAAGCATGATGTTAAGCAAAAGAAGCCAGTCAAGAAAATCCATGTATTATATAATTCTATTAATATGAAATACCCAGAATAGGCAACCCTATAACTATAGAGTAGATTGGTGGTTGCCATGGTCTGCGAGGGAGGGAAAATGGCAAGTGACTGTTACGGGGTATAAGGTTTCTTTTTGGAGTCATGGAGACATTCTAGGATCAGGATGGTGGTGGACTGAGTAGTGCCTAGCCCAACCCCTGAGGTCAAGAGCCTGGATTTGAATTTTGCTTTTGTCACCTCGTGGGCATGCTGTACAGAGTTAGTAAGTGTGTGCATGCAATAAGGCTGTGATCATGCTTCAACATAATGAACACTCAGTGTGCAGAAATGTTATAACCTCACCTGCACACATGCTCCAGGTTCTGGGAGGTTAGGGTCTATCACTAAGACAGAAAAACATCTCTTGGATTTACAGCTGAAACGTGGATAACTCTGGGCTGTGGTTTTGGGAGAGGGGTAGGATAAACAAAGAAGACAGATGGTTTCTCTCTCCCTTCTTTTTATAAGGCTTGAAATTTTTTTATAATCATGCATTACTTTTTAAAGCAAAACAAAATGCAACCGACAAATTGCTTCTGCTGCTGGGTGTGGTGACCCTGTAATCTTAGCACCCTGAGAGGCTGAGGCAAGAGGATCACAAAAGTGAACCTGGCCTGGGCAATTTAGCAACTTAGGGAGACCTTGTCTTAAAAAATGAAAAAAAGGCTGAGGATGTAGCTCAGTATGGAGGCCTGGGATTTAATCCCCAATACTGGAAAGAAAAAGTTTCCATGAATTAATGACCACTTGTGCTTGGGGAAGAAACAACCCTGGGGATCTGTGTTTGTTTAGTTCTTGGGAAAACGCAGAAAGTCAGTCTTTTACCTACAAGCCACAGACCAGTCTTGGGAGGAAGGGGCACAGTGCCAGTTTTAGAGATTCACTTTTTGCTCCTTCAGCCTGTTTTCCATTATGGGCAAATTTGCTGTCATTTGATCTTGATAGATGACCTGGCAGATGTTTCTAGACCTCAGCTCTGCACAAGGCACCTCTCAGATTCCTCTTGCTGGATACTCCCAGGATGCATGATATTTACTGGAGTTTGCAAGAAGCAGCATCCTCCATGGAAATTATAAGTGGCTGGGAAGTCCTGTGGAGTGGGAGTCTGAGGATTTCAATCAGGGGTGGGATCCAGGGCTAAATAGAGGAAGAGGAAGAGGTGAGCAACTAGCATTCTTCTGGATGTGGGAAAGTGTCTTCACCATTTCACCCCGGGGGATGAAGTGCGGCTGTACAGTTTCCATCTTACCCAGCCCTGGATTTTTGATGTCAACTCTGTAAGGCTGTTGTTCTTTGGCTGAGATTTGGCTTTCTCATCTATGAAATGAATTTCTTCTTTCCTTTATTCAGCAGATTTGGAAAAAATCTACTTAGCTTGGCTTGAAATGCATTGTAATCCTTCTAGGAGCAAATACTGAGCTTTTTCATGGTAGAGAGTAAAATGTTAGAGAAGAACAGGGTGCAGCTGAGTGGCTCATCGTCAGGACTGAAGGAGCCCACGGGTGTGTGAAGGCCTCTAATTCACATTTAGATTGAACAGCCCCCCAGAATAGAGTTCAGGCCAGTAAAAAGTCCGTGCTTTATATTAGCTTTACATAAGAACAAGGGTGTGCCTGAAGCAGACACAAAGAGAATATTTACTCTAGAATGTTGTAAACAAAAACAAAAACAAAAAAATCTAGAAGGTCTTTCTACAAGAAGACTAACTAGAAAATTTCTATATCCAGACTAAAGTTCCAAGAACAAATGCTTCTCGGTGCTTCCTGATGAGCCAGATCTTGGCAAGGCAACAAAAAGCAGGCATCTCCGAGGGCTGCCTTCCCTCATCTTGAGCTATCACCATCTCCACATCCCTCCCAGTGATGAGATGTGTCCTGTTCTGTGCACAGGCGGGTTTACCCAAAGTCGGTGAAGCCTCACCTGGGGGAGGAGGCAGAATCTAAGTTATAAAACGATCCAGGCAATCAAGAGACCAAGAACACACATCTCTCCTGTGTGGTTTTGCTTCTGTTCTCCCACATGCAGCCAGACAGTACAGGGTGTACTGAGGTATCGTCCCAGCTGACCAACATATGGAGAAAAGAAGGGATTTCCTTCTTCTGAGTTCTTCATCCCCTTATGGAAAGGTTCTCCTTACAGTAATGACAGCACAACATGTGTGTTATGAAGTTCTTATTTTAATCATATAATTTGTTGCTAAGTGTGGCACTGGGGAGGCCTGAAGGGACCTAGCACATGCCCTAAGCCCCATTCCCCAAAGACAGGATATTTTTGGAAATGTGATAAAATTATTAAATTACATAATAAAATCAACTATACGATGAAATCAGTTTCATGTGTTCTATAATTTAAGACTCACCTTTTTTTTTTAAACAGTGAAGATAGAAAGTAAATCCTACAAGTACAGTTAAGCCACTCAACAAACAATGGCACTTGTATCACCTCTGTTCAGATGTGTGTTGCCCACCTACTTGCAGGAACTTTGTTCAGACGCACACTTTCTTAGCTCTGTATTATTAGAATATTGGCACCTGTGCATCATTCATATTGTGCAACCCTGCGTGAGTGAATTAGGAGTGGCTTGCAGGGGGCAGGCATCTGCACTCCACACCTTCCAGTTTACTGCCCTCCTGGAAAGAGAAAAGGAGTGTGAGAAGGCAGAGAGAGAGGAGAGCTGCACATTCTTGGCCTGCCTGAAGAGTCTAGAGACATTTAGGACACTGCTTGGATCCTCAGGGATCTGGAGTTGGCAGATCACACGATGAAGAGAAAGAAGTGAGGAGGCGAGTAGCCCCGCTGTCCTTTCTGGTTTGCTGCCTCTCTATCTCCTCTGACTGGCTCTCCAGTTCTCTGTCGGCAATCTGAACACACAGATCAAGGTGTTGCAGAATACGTTAGCAGCATTTTCACCTTTATACCTTGATTTGAGCCTTCTCTCTTTTCTCCTCACCCTTCAAGGTCTAGCTCAGAAAATCATGTTCTTTATGAGTCTGCCAGGAATACCCTGTTGAATTTGGTATCTCTTCTCCCTGAGCCACCTAAGCACTTGGCTTTGGTACTTTATGTTCTGCCTTGTATTGTTTAGTTTTTTTTGTTTTTTTTTTTTTTAAAAAAAACCCTCACCAACCTTCCACACCCCATCCCATGTTATAAACTATATTTTGGGGTGGAAGGCGCTGGGGATTAAACCAAGGGCCTCACACATGCTAGCAAGTTCTCTGCCACTGAGCTATGGCTACAGGGTCTTAAGATTTTTGGTATTCATTTTATGTTATCCATAGCACACAGCACAAACCCAGACCACTGTGGATCCTGAAAAATATTGGCTATGAATTCTAACAGCAGACATGCTTCTATATGTGAAAAGTTGCTTGGGCTTTAGAGCCTCAATTTGAGATATATCTAATTCAGTCTAGAAAGTGCCATTCTCTACTGCTATAACCTGACAAAATTTCAACACCTTCCCAAAGTGGACATTTCTCACTTCCTTGCTGGTTATCTCAGCTTGTTTATATAACATGAATGCAAATAGTCATAACTAGTTGGGTGGGGCCATGTTTTATCCAGCCAGTCTTGTTTCCGGGATGACAGTGGGAGCCATTGGGGTCTGTGATCTAATGGGAGTTGGGTCCGACCGAGCTCAAGTTGAAACAAAAAGATTTGAGATCCAACACAAATGCACATGATGCTGATGACACTTTATTTTCACACTCTGCAGCTAAGCAGGTACATGCTAAACCGCACACCCAGCTATGCAGTACTAGGGATTATTCCCTAGCATTGCTGATGAGAAAGCCTTCAGGAGCCAATAAGCTGCTCAGATGCACCCAACAAGCCACTCGCTGGAGGTAGCTCTAAGAGCCTGCGGCTCTCTCTGACTCGTGAGAAACAGTATAGCCAAAGGAGTATGAAAGAGGAGTCTGTTTGGACAGAACTAAGTTAAAGTCCTGCTTCCACTATTACTAAAAGAGTGATGTAAGGCAAAATATCTCATCTTTTAAAGGCTCATTAAAAAAATCTGTAAAATGGAGAAATAGCCCATTTGGTGGCATATTTTGGGAGTTTATATTAAGTTAAGTAACTCTCAAGAGGGTCAGGCACAGAGTAAATACTCAGAATGCACCAGCAACTGTGAGTTGACTGCTCCCAGATGCTGAGTGACACGCTCAGCCTCCTGCAGTTCTCCATGGAGTCTGGCTTTTAAGAAAGAGGCTCTGCTTTAGGCAGACACTATCCTCAAGAGCTCTGAGATTTCCAAAGAAGGGTCTCATAGGTGGAGAGGATAATAGTGCAATTCTGGTTGTTGAAAACATTTCCTAAATGTCTGAGACTGAGTACATATGTCTGCAGTCTCAGCGGTAGAGGCTTCATGGGTTCCATGACAGCATTGACCCATATAGGCCCAGGAGCATGCTGGGAACAGAATCTGGGCAGGAACCTGATAAAGAGTTAGCCATTAAAGTCCATGAAACAGAGCAAGAACAGGAGCCCATGCCTGGGCTACATTTCTGATCTTGACCTTGTTAGCATCTTCCCCAACCAACCAGTGCATGTCTATTAATTAATTCACTCAACACAATTTTTTAAGTACCTGCTCTGTGCCAGGTACTGAGGCTCGTGGAGTCTTCATTCAAGTAGAGGAGTCAGATGGCAATTACCTTGCCATAGGCATAACACAGCACAGTTTCTCTGACCTTACTGTGTATCAGAATCACCAAAAACATTTGCTGAAACAAGTATTGAGGGTTGCCCTTGGCTTCTGATTCTGCAGGTTTGGACCAGCACCCAACATTTGCATTCCTGATGAGTCTCCAGGGGATACTGTTGTGCTACCAGCCTAGGAATCCTGCTTCCTGAGCCACTAATAGATGATAACAAACTGTGATCATTCTTAGGGGAAAATGCAGACCAAGAAATCCCAATTTAGGTCAGAAGAGTCATAGAAGGCCTCTCTGAGGAAGCAGCATTTAAACAGAGTTCTGAAAGATAAGAAGGTGTAACAGGATTGGGGGAAGAAAGTGGAGGCTGTAGGAGGGGAAGGAACGGGGTGAGTTGGAGAAAGAAGCTGTTGTGGCCACAGCACTGTGATGTCAATGGGGGCACAGGTGGCTGGACCAGGCAGGGCCTGGGTGTGAGCAGAGGGCCATGGGTCTGTGCCGCATACAGTGGGAAGCTTTTGTTGAGCAGAGAAGTAGCACGCTGTGAATTATGTTTTGAAAAGGTAACTTACTATTGCCACTGTGTGAAGGATGGAGTTGGTAGAGGCAGGCGAAAGTGCTAGTGAGAGAGGAGGTAGACTCCTGGCCATGGGTGGTGGCTTCACCATGGGTGATCCTTATGGTGACTGAGAGACAGATAAATCTGGGACCTTTAAGGTTAAAATGAGTAGAATGTAGTGATGTATTGGATGTGGAAGAGAGAGAGAATGAGGAAAGAACTAAAGATGGTTACAGGAAAATACAATAAAATTATAGACCTGTGAGTCTGCCTAAGAAAGTGATAATATTTTGCCTGTATTTTGTCAGTGGTTGTCTTTATTTAGCTTCACCTTCCATCCCTCTTGCCCTATCTCCTTCCATCTCTTTGTGCTTAAGCAGCCTACATCTGCTATCACATTTGGGGGCTAGGTGTGACTGAAAAATATGACGAACACTTAAATTTTTAAAAAAATTACAGCAAGAGACACATTGCCATTAATCCTCCTCAAAATACTCCCCCTGGTTTCAAACACACTTATCCCATCCTCTTGCCACTTTCTGAACAGCTCTGGAATTCATCTTTCATGACTGTTTTTAGTTGTGCCGTCACAACTGTCTTGATGTCCTCAATGGATTCAAAATATTTACCTTTTGTGGTCATTTCGTCTTTAGGGAAGAGACAACCTAAGTTGTACAATTGCAAATCCGGTGAATAAGATGGATCTGTAATGGTGAATAAGATGGATCTGTAATGTTTTTATGAGGCTGCCTTTCCATCCAATGGCATTTGGTAGCACTATTCACTGTATTTTTATCATAACTCGAAAAGACATTCACAAAAGAGGACTTCCA
The DNA here is from genome assembly GCA_004026905.1 of Hystrix cristata. NCBI lineage: Eukaryota > Metazoa > Chordata > Mammalia > Rodentia > Hystricidae > Hystrix > Hystrix cristata. The sequence continues at coordinate 10,714 of PVJO010031684.1, forward strand.
GAACCTACTTTAGAAAGTAGCAGGAACAATGTGATAAGTGTGTTTGAAGCAAGGGAGAGTATTTTGAGGGGGGTTAATGGCAATGTGTCTTTACAGCAGTAATTTTTTTTTAATTTAAATATGTATTTTATATTTTGATCACACTTCATATTGTGAAGGCAATAGGCACTTGAAGACAATGACAGGGCTCTGGCAAGTTTGAGCAAGACCTATGGGTGGGCCTCAGCTCCCAATTTGATAAACATGCTAGAGAGAAAAAAATTGTTCAGACATATAAACTCTGTATCCCTTTAAAATTTTCTACTAAACCATTAAAATATTCACCAGACAATACCCAATATTTTCATCCTTATTTAATGGTGGCAATTCTGAACCATGGAATGATATGTCTTGTCCTCTGCTAAACAGGAAAAAGCCAATTCCAGAGGGGTGTATGAAGCCTCCTGGCTCCCACGTATCTCAGTGGGGCCTCCCACTTGAGCAAGTAGAAGTAGGTCATGTGCTGCAATCAGGACAGGAACAGGATGTTCCCAGCTGGAGGTCTGAGTACTAGTGAGTCAAAGTGGAGGTTCCCATAGCAATGGGAATGCCACCTCTTCTTTGAGATTAGCAGCGCAATATGGGGGTGAGTCAAATGCTGCTTTGAAAACTTGTGGTATTTCTTCGTTTTCATTCCTCAGAGAAGAAATATCTGTAGTACCTTTGATCGTGAACATTTGACAGAGTCTGAGGTGGTTTTCCATATGGTGGTATGGTCTTAGGATAGAAGCCCCTGCTATCCTACCTCCCTATGTGTCTTTCTCCTTGTTCACTGCACAACCCCAGAGAATGACTAGTTTTAAAGGTTCCAGGGGTGTGAGATTTTCTACTAATTTAAACCTCTTTCAGATCATTTCAAAACCTTCCAATTTTTCTGGTTTTAAAAAATATCAAGAAGTGAATGGTGGATGAAAAGATCCTGCTGTTTCTAAAAGATCTCTGAGAACCTTTGCCCTGGCTCTTCTGTCTCTTTAGGATGTATTCAGAAAAAGATGGTTAGGTCTTCTATCCAGGCCCTCTTCATATCTCTTGCTGGACTGGTCAGATTGCTTGCTCAGGCCCTTCAGTTACCCTGATGTTCCATCTCAGAATGAGTCAGTGAATTCTTCAATTACAGGATCTCAGAGCTGGAAAGTGCTTCTGCCAAAGAAGAAGCTGGCTGAGACTTTAAAACTTCAATCAGGTGTGACCCTCCCTGTAGTACAGGGCTTTGGTGTGGTCACTGTGTATGGGACCTGCCATTAACTTGTAAGTTCCGGCCTCACAGACCAACTCACAATAACTAGGCTTGCAATAAACTGACATATAAACTCACATTTGTGTTGTTTACAGTGAGGAATATTCAATTTCAGTGTACCAGAATTCTCACACAGGAGAGAATTGTCTTATCCAGGAGTTAGAGAGTTTGAGAGATTGAATTAGTATTCAAAAGCTTGGTTTTGATCAAGAGGTTTAGAACAAAGGCATGTAGATGACCTTGTAAGACCTTTGATTGGAAGCATAAATCCCTGGTAAACTATCCCTGCTCACCATCAGATAATTTTGGGGGTTATAAAAGAATGCCTAGGTGCCCCTGAACTAGCCATTGTCTTACCAAAATGGCCCCAGGAAAGTAAGTTTCTTAGTCATTTTCTTCTTCACTCTGATAAAATATCTGATACTCAGTACTAAAAGGAGGAGAGGTTTATGGCTTATGTTTTTAGTCCATAGTTGGCCAGCTCTGAGGCAGGAAGGCATGGTGGAAGGATCTAGAAGAGGAAAATTGCTCACATTGTGGCTCATGAGGAAGCAGAGAGAGAAGGGAATCACTGGGAAGGAAGATGTACCCTTCCAGGTCATGCCCCTAGCGACTCACCTCTTCTACCAGACTTCATTTCTTAATAGCATGATGACAGCACCGCTATGATTCAGTCACTTTCCAAAAGCTTCAACGAGGGGTCCATAAGCGTTTTGTGGGGTCATTTTGATCTAAACCAAAACATTCCTCCTCGGGCCCCAAAGGACTCATGCATGGTCTCTTTTTGCAAAACACATTTAGTGCATCTCTAAGCATCACCAAAGTCTTAACAGTTCCGGCACTGCAGAGAAGTCCAAGTTCAAAGTCACCTCTGAGACCCAAGACAAATTCTTAGCTGGGAGCTCTATAAAAGTCAAAAAGAAAGTTAAACACTGGTAACATACAATGACAGGGTAAATATTCCCATTCTAAAAGGGAGAAATAGGAGGTTAAAAAGGCAATGGACCAAAGCAAGACTGAAACCCATCAGGGCAAACATTAAATCCTGTAGTTCCATGTCCAGCACTCAGGTAAAAGATGTTAACTCTAAACCACTTGGTGGCCCTATCCATATGGTATTGCCAGTTGCTGCCGTCATGGCTTCTCTCCAGGGTGGATTTGCCCACTGCCTATGGCTTTCCTCAGTATATGTTCCATATTTTTGGCATCTCAAACTTCCTAGATCTTCACTGCACTTTCAGCTTTACTCACAGCTTCGTGCATTGCCATCTCAGTGACACATTGCCTGGCTTCCCAGGCTTTCTGAAATCTAGCTGGAAGCCCCCCTGTTTCAATAGCTCTTGCATTCTGCATGCTTGTAAAACCAACACCAGGTGGATGACACCAAAGTCTGCTACCAGCTCAAGCAGACTGGACCCCTTGGATCACAGCAACAGAGGCTTCTATGTGCCTGGGTGTCTGAGTTCCAGAAAACTCTTTACCAGCTGGCCCTGAAAGAGCTAGATTCCCTCGAGCTCTCTTCTCAAAGCAAGTCTTTCACTTTGACACTCTTGAATCTGCAAAGGATGGGGTCTTGTTGATTTCCAGGATGTCCTCAAGGCATCCTTCCTGTTGTTCAGATGTAAAGCACTTGACTTCTTTTTAATCTTTTCAGCAACCTCGCTCTCCAAGGCACCACCTTTGTAGACACTTCCTTTCTGGCCAAGCTGAAAACTTTTCAAATGGGTTTTTTCTTCCTAACTTCCTTCAGAATAAACCTTAAAAAACACTGCCAGCTGTATGCATACCACAGCCTTGAAATTTCCTCCACTAGATTCGTTACTCCCCCCAAACTCGGTCCTTCACAAAGTCTCAGGACAAATTTTCTGCCAGAGGATAACACACATGATCTCAAGTCCAACTGCCCATATAATCTTTGTTCCCAATCAACCTCCTCAGCCTGGTCTTTATCATCTGCATTTTCATTAGCATTCTGATCTTCTGAACTGTAACCAGAATCTCCCATAAAGATCAGCTTACAGGGGCTGAGGATTTAGCTCAGTGGTTACAGTGCTTGCCTTGCAA
>PVJO010031685.1:0-14046 GCA_004026905.1 Hystrix cristata
GATTCCTCAGGGAACTAGGACTAGAGATTCCATTCGACCCAGCTACTCCCCTTCTTGGTATCTTCCCAAAAGAATTAAAAGCATCACACTGCAGCAATATATGCACACCCATGTTTATAGCAGCACAGTTTGTAATAGCTAAATCTTGGAAACAACCCAAATGCCCATCAACAGCAGAATGGATAAAGAAAATGTGGGGGTTTTTTTATACAGTGGAGTACTACTCTGCCATAAAGAATGATAAGCTAGAGATATTCCTAGGTAAATGGTTGTATTTTGAGACCATACTCTTAAGTGAAATAAATTGGACACACATGTTTAAATACCACGTAGTTTTTCTGGTGTGAGAAACTGAAAGTGTAAATAAGGACTAAAACGTATTATATTGGGAAAGGGAAGAAAACGTCCAAATGGGAAAGGGAACAAGGGAGGGAGAACGGAACAGAGGACAAGAAAAATAAGAAATGGAAGGAAAAAATGGAAGAATTTAAGTGAAATAAATCAGACATTCATGAGTACACACTGAATTGTCTCTCTGATATGAGAAACCATAACTGTAAATAAGGACAAAGAGGTATAATAGATATTATATAAAAGGAAGATAATATACAAAGGAGAGGAGTACTAGAAAGAAAGAAGGGGAAAAGCAGAAAGGCAACAAAAGACAGAAAAGAGAAAGGGAAAATATGGAAAATTATGAATAAACCTGCTGTAAATAGGGAAGGCGGGAACAGAGGGGAGGGGTGGGGAAGGGGGGGAGAACCAAGATGCATCATGTACAGGTACAAAATAAATGTGATGAATGTAATCATTATATGTAAAATGTACCAATACATGTTCTTGGTTTAAAATTAAAAAAAAGTAAAATAAAATGCACCATTAAAATAAAATAAAATTAAAATTAAACAAAAACCAATCACTTTTTAATATTCACTATCTCATAAAATATTTTTCAAGAATCTACTATGTGCCAAGTACCACTCAGGCATAGAGAACACAGCAATGAGCAAACAAGACTTTTTTTTTTTAAATGCTTGCCCATGTAGAACTTATATTCTAGTGAGGAAAGACAGATAATATATAAGAAAAATAGGTAAAATATACTTTATAATATACTAAATGCTGATCAGTGCTAAGGATAAAAGTACAGGGACTGGGGATTTAGCTCAAATGGCAGAGCTCTTGCCTAGCAAGCAGAAGGCCCTGAGTTCAATCCCCAGCAACCCCCGCAAAAAATAAAAATAAAATAAGGGTAAAAGTACAAGAGAAAGAAGATTATATGGTATAAGAGGGAATGCAATTTTATATAAGGTGGCCAGAGAAGGCTTCATTGAAAAAATGGCACTCTGCTAAGTGAATAATGGAGCAAGCTATGGGTGTATCTGCTACACACAGGTACCAGGCTGAAGGTTCAGAAAGTAAAAAGGCCATGAAATGGGTCCAAAGAGAATAATACGTGTCTTAGTTACTTTTCTCTCATTGCTGGGACAAAATACCTGACACCCAAAGTTAGGGGAAGAAAGGTTTATTCGGCTCACAGTTTGTAGAGGTTTCAGTCCACAGTCAGCTGGGTCCAAGGCAGGGGGGCATGGCAGACAGGCAGAAGGTAGCAAACCCTAACCCTAAGTAAGCAAGGGATGCAAGCAAGCTTGCTAACCAGCTTCTTCCTGTATTTTATATTTTATCCAGGCTACCTGTCTTTAGGGTGGGCAGTACTCCCACCCTTAATCCTAATACCCTTAATCCTAGCGTCACATCCTTCATCCCAGCAGAACCACACCAAAGCAATCAGTGGACTAATTTAGTAATCACACACTCTAGATCCAGCTACCTCTTACCACGTGAGGCTTTGGGGGGACATCTAGACACAAACCATAACAATGCGGAAGGAAATTCCATTCACAATAAACAAGCAAAAAGATAAAATACCTAAGAATAAATACTAAAAGAAGAATATGGGATCAATATAAAGAAAGCAGTAATAGTGCATTAAGAAATAAAAAGAGGAGCTAAGTAAATGCAAACTGTATCCATCAGGGGTCAATAAAGGAAGCAATGTGGCCAGCAGTGCTATGAAATAAGGAACTGATTATAGGATGAGACCTTACTCATTTGTGGAAGAAACTGGGAAAGTAAAAGTTCAAATGAGGGATTTTAGGATCAGAAAAATGTCATTTGCTTGCTCTCTGGAAGACTTAACCCAGATGGAAAATCAGAGCTTTAAAGAGAATTGGGAAGGAAGGCCCAGGCAACTGCTGGAAGTGGTACCACACTGAGAAACTAGGGCATCAACCCACAGGCAGCTATTTTGTCAGCACAGCTACTGCCTTTGTGAGCTTTCAGCCAAACATCTGTTGTAGGGCTGGGGTTGCCCTTGGTCAGCAGGACCAGAGTTGGAAAAAAGAGCTGGGCACAGAGTACGGAAGAGCTAGAACCCATGGCACCCGCTGGCACCTCTGTGTCTGCCTCTCAACACCTCTAACCAGAATGCCCTTTGGAAATAATGGCCACTGACTCAAATCTACCTTCCAAGTCTCACATTTATTTCCCATTGAGCCAACTCTCTGTCGCAGAAATAGCAATTGCTCTTTAACTGATCTATACACTCAGTTGCATCCCAAATGCTAACAGCATTTCAGTGAGGGTAGCAGGGGTTGTCACTACATACATCAATAAAATTCAACTGGAAATTCTGAGGGAGGGGAGTTGCAGGCGATCAAACTCAGGGCCTTACACTTGCTAGGCAATTGCTCTTCCCCTTGAGCTAAATCCCCAGCCCCTCAAATGGAAATTTTTAAATGTAAGAATACCCAGGATATTTTTCAAAAAAGAGAGGGAGTATCTGACTAACGATATCTTAAAACAAGCAATAAAGCTATAAAAATTAAATCTGTTTAGAGTTTAAGAAGAATCAAATTAATGCAAGAAAATTAATTTTAAAAAACACAGGTAAATAAATGAGAATTTATTCTCATATGGGAATTGTAAGATAAGTAGCATTTTAATTCAATAAGGAAAAGAGGAATTTTTTAACAGTGTTGAAACATGTTTGAAAAAGACATCAAGGCTTAGGATAGAAAATCTAGAAGCCAAAACATAAAAAGTAACAAAAATGACGACATTAAAATTTAAAGGCTTTAATAGAAAAATATAACAAAATCAAAATATTGCAGCAAGTAATAGAAGCATACACACACCACATTTGAAGCGAGGGGTTAATTTCTTTTGCCTAAAAATAACACCCTCTTCCCCAGGAAAAGGAAACAGAAGACACAAAAATTTTAAAAAGGAAAAGATCTGCAACAAAATAGAAAAATGGGGACAGATTTAAGTGTTTACCAAAAAGAACATAAACACCTAATAAATTATGCAAAAAGATGCTCTATTTCTTTAGTGATTAAAGAAAAGCATGTTAACATGGTAAGAAAATGTTATTTTGCACCAGTACAGTGAGTAAAACTTAGAGAGCACCCAGCATTGTTAAGGATGGAGAAAGAAGCACCTCACATTCCCAAGTTTTCAGGTCACACCAATCTCTCACATAAGTAGCTCCTTGAGTTTGTTTCTCTTCCCTTTGCCTTTTCGTTCCAAATGTGGATTCACTTCCTTCCTTCCCTTTTCAAGTCAAAGAAGAGCTGAGACCAGAATGACATAACAAAACCTTATGAGTTGACTGAGGAATTATACAAGTAGAGTTTAGAGGGGGAACTTGCTGCTATGAAAAGTGGTTACTCAAGACTTCAGGGCTGGGGATTTAGCTCAGTGGTTAAAGTGCTTACCTTGGAAGCACAAAGGCCTGAGTTTGATCCCCAGCATCAAAAAAAAAAAAAAAAAAAAAAGACTTCACCCCATTCCTAAATTCCCACCTTACTCTTAAATGTCTTCCATGAAGCAGAAGCCAGCTTGTCCCTCATAACCTGAAATCTCTCATTCTCTTCTATTCTGTGCTGCATAAAGGCTTCATTCTCAACCATAAAAGAGCCTTCCTTCCTCCAGCCTGTGCTCATTTCGTCCCGAAGATAACTGACAGTGGGAAGAGTAATTTCTTTCAATAGACAAAGACAATAGTAATTCGCTATGTTTGCTAATATCTGTTGAAGAGTATCATATAAGCATTGGTAACAGTTCATTTAAATCTGTATTTAGGGAAAATTTTTTTCTTTAACATCAAGCATATAACTGTCCCTCTCAAAATACTACATCTAATTCAGTGTACTAAATTGACCATTACAGAACCCGAAGTCAGAGCCACAGCAACTTCCAGTTTTTGTCAAGATCTCTTAAGTGAATATTCCCCTTCCAGTCAATCTAATAATAAAGGCAAATCAAAGTTGCTCTATGTGTGAACTAGTAACTCTACCACCTCCAGTAATCAAAAATGAAGGACTCCCCAAAAGGTAGTCACCACAAAAGAGAATTTAAAGTCTATCTTCATCAAACATTCAATTTTACATATATTCAGGCCTTCTAAGCTGTGCATACCTTACTCCTATATTTGGAACAAATTATAACAAGTATCCTTTAATCTTTTAGCCATTTGGGCTCAGAGGACAAAGTGTATCTCTATTAAGTATAACGATTTTGAAAAATTAACCACCCTCTATCGAGTAAATCATAGGCCAGCTAATTTGGGACATGAATAAAGTTTATCTTACGCTCACTTCTTGCACTTTGGCGTCTCCTCTGCCATTCCTAAAGAAAACTGTCTTCTGCTGGTTCTTGACTGCCCACTAAGCTACTAAGCCCACTCAGGCATGAGTCAGTCCTCCCTACTGTGCTACTGAGGGAGGACAGAAGAAAACAGAGATAGATACAATGGAGGCAAGGTAAAGTAATTTTAAGTGTGTACTTTTTAAGAGCACCACAGCTTCAGGTCAATTAAAGTTAGCCTGGTTTACAATGACTTTTCCAATTCCAGGAAACTCACTCAGAAGAACAACAAAAAAAGCAATTCCTAAGGATCTTAAAGGACTGGTGTTTTTACCTGCGAATTAAACCTGCCTTTTTCTCCCCATTCTGTAGATTCAGCAAATCCCACAAACTTCCATCCTCAACGAACAGCAATATCAAGTGGGTACTATATGAGGTGCGATTTTAAAAAACTACAGTAAATATTTTAAATTTTTTTAAGATGTATTACTGTAAAAGACATACTACCGTTAATCCCCCTCACAATACTCCCCCTCACTTCAAATACTTCCTGGGTCCTTGCCACTGTGTGAAGTAGTTCTCAAACTCCTTTATCGTGAGCGTCTTTGTTGCACTACTATACTGGTTGCCTCCACGTCCTGAAGCGATTCACAGCGTTTACCTTTCTTGGTTATTCTGATTTGGCAGAAGAGCCAGAAGTTACATGGTGCCAGATCTGGTGAATAAGGCGGACAAGGACACAGTAATGTTTCCACAAGCCTCCCTTTCCTTTGATTGGCACTCAGTGACAGCATTCGCTCACAGCCCATAGAGACCCTCACTAAAAGAGAACTTCCAGAAGTGCTTCAGAAGTGGCAAGAATGAGGACAAGTGTGTTCAAAGCAAGGGGGAGTACTTTGAGGAGACTTGATGGCAATGTGTCCTTTACTACAATAATTTTTTTATTTAAACACACCATATTTTTTGATCACCCTTGTATCTCTAAACTTCAGGCACATGAGAATAGTTTGCATCCTAATATAGCCCACTAAAATGAGCAATATCACAGTAGGAACACATATTCTAGACCACCCCAAGATCCCATAAAACCCCCAACCCCAGACTATTCAGTATCTCACTCTATAAGCATCTACACTACCTTTTGAGTGTGTACTTCTTTCTGCCTAATCAGTCTTCCTATGCACTTTATTGGCATGTCCTGCAATTCTTTTCTGTGACATAACTCAGAAAACCTATAACCTACCCCGTGGGTGGAGTGAATTGAGGATCCCATCTGATGGTAATATGTCACATATTTTCTACTCACTAGTAGTGATTCAAATCAGAAAATAAAAAATAACAATGAAACTCTCCAAAGGCATCTTATAATACAAGGAACTTCAAACACTAGCTTTGGAAGAGACATTTGTGATACTGCAAATCTCAATTTTAATTTTTAGTCTGTTTGTAAGCCCTCTCCTTTCCCCTCACTCTCCATTTGCTTGTGTTGCTTCATATAGATATAAAGGCGAGTATTCTGCTTTTATTATGAACTCAAGTGCAAAACAGAAAAAAAAAAAAATCAGAGGATTTCACTTTTGAAAAAAATGCATTCATATTGCAAACCAGGCAATCAAAACAACTGTAAAGAAAATAGCACAAGGTGGAAATTAGGAGCCATCCCACATTTCTCATAGCCTACAGGCGGCAGTTTGGAAGGATAAGGTGAGTTTTGTAATATATTTTCACGAATCTTCACCAATAAACTATCTCAACTCAAAACATCTTTTCTTTTCCCTTTTTTCCTCCAACACGAAAATTTTTCTACTGCTGTATGTTTTCAAAATAAAGAACTCTTTTCCTCAGTCACTGACAGATACACCCTGCTGACAACTGCAGATGGAATACAATCTGCTTAGCTTAACTGAAGCCTGGGCCATGTTCATAAGCTTTCTGACACTCTGCTTTATTTGCCTTCATAAACACCATCTCTTGCCCGCAATTCAAAGAGCACACACATTCACAGTAGTCTGCAGAGTTTTCTCTTTAATCATCTGGAGAAGAAATTATATGTGGGGGTATAAAAGAGAAGAAAATATTTGGCAAAACTTTGAAAGCATGTGATAATAACTTCAAAGATACAGAAGATTAGATTAGGAAGTTTGCCGAATGTTTGAAGAATAAAGCAGTGAGTTAATTAAGGAATTTTGGGTTGATTCAGGAGTGATTTCTCCATTAAACATGCCCATGCAATTGCAGTTCCCAAAGTAACCTTGCTGTTGAGTGGAATCTTTTGTCTTCTTCATTCTATATTTAAATGCACTTTACACTTTTCTGGTTACTTTGGCAGAGATCCTCTAAGATGATCCCAGAGACCCCTATTTCTTGGCATTTCCCAATGGTCTTTTCCTCTTAAGTAACTTGCCTCTAACCAATAGAATACAGCAATATTGTGGAGATGACACTTGTGTAACTAGGTTACAGAAAATTTTCACTTGCCTCTTACTTATAGACTGCTTCTATAGCTGGCTTTGGTGGAGAGGTCCACACTGTAAGAAATTGAAAGTGGCCAGCAGCCAAATAGGTACTTTTTTTTGTTTGTTTGTTGTGTTTTGGTTTTTGTACTGGAGATTGAACTCAGGGCCTTGTGCTTGCTAGGCAAGCACTCTAACCACTGAGCTAAATCCCCAGCCTGCCAAATAGGCACTGAAGCACTGATATCCAATGATTCTCAAGCAACTGAATCCTGCCAACAACCACACAAACAAACTTGGAAGTGGATCATTCTCCAGTTGAGCTTTTCGTGAGACCCCCTAGCACTGGGAGACCCCTGGATTGCAGGCTTGTGAAAGTCCATGAAGCAGAAGACCCAGCTAAGCTGTGCCCAGATTCTTTAATCAAAGAACCTGTGAGATAATAAGTGTATGTTATTTAAAGCCATTAAGATTTAGGATAATCTGTTAATGGCTAGGCTCAGAATATGCTGCCCCAAAATATGGCACCTTGGCATACTAAGTATTTCAAGATGAAGGAATTTGAGAAAGAAACAGGAAAGCCTCTCTTATCTCACCTTCCTCTCAGTAGATCAGAAGATCTTCATTCTGAGGGAATATTCAGAGGAAAGGAATAAACATAAAGAGAGGCAAAGAAGAATCTGAACAAACAGGTCTTGCTAAATTTCCCCAATTTATTCCATTAGAACACATCTTCTTGTCTCCAATCAGACTTCTGTACTAAAGTACATAAAAATACAGATTTTTCTGTTTCTTTGGTTCTTCATTTCTGAAGACTCTCGTGTCATGTCAATCTTAAAGAAATGTATATGCTTTTCTCTTGTTAATTTGTCTTTAGTTGTAGGGGTATCAGCCCCTTGTGATGAGTAAGGAGAGAATTCTCTTCTTGCCCATGCTGCCCTCCAATACATACCTCATACAAGTACTTATTTCACTTTTTGGAAATGTCCATAATATCTGCTATTTTCTCTAGCCATAAGTTATTGTTTACTTGTAAAACGATTTATCAAAATTTTTCGTAACATATTATTTTTACAATAAGACTCAGTAGAAATAATAATGACCAGAAGAACCACGCTGAGAATTCTGATTCAGGGTGCAGGTATTTGCACTTTGGAACACCAGTGGGAATAGTTATTTTAGGGAAGGATTTTTACACAAACTTGCCATTTCCAATATCCTGCCATCTTGATTTAGAAAATTTACAATTATGACTTCTTTGCCTTTAATTATTATGACCTTTTAAATGAAACCACCAGAAGAAGATAACTCTGTTACATGGTTATCGATTAGCATTTTTATCTGAGTATATAGGTCAGTTGCTTAGTGTCAAACTTCTTTGAAAGCAGGTTTTTGTAAGGAAAAGGAACTAGATCCCTCAAGGGTAGAAAAGCTACAAAGCCATAAACTCAGAAAACTATTTCAAAATGTAATTGTGTGTTAGTACTACCTGGTTCAACACCAAGAGAAACGACACTCTGGAGAGATATAAAAACATATGTCCTCCTTTTTACACTGCTTTGCCATATCTCCTTCCACACTTCTCACACACAACTGAAAGGAATTGACAGATATTATGAAAAGAGGCATCTAAAATAATGGCCTTTGGTTCCATAAATTAAAGTTGTAAGTAGTTATATTAAAAGAAGAAAAGTGGTATTGGGATCCATTTTACTATGGAAGTTCTCATCTGGAACTTTACTACCACACCAGCCCGGGGTGGGATGAAAAGTGCAGGGAAGAGGCAGAGTTGTTTTTGTTTTTGATAATGACTGAGCCATGGTGATCTTTATCTCAGGTTCCTCATTATTCCTCCCTGCAGTAGCATTTGTCAAGACTCTTCCGTCAACACAGACAGGTTTGACTGTGAATCTTAAAAGAAAGAAGATATGGAGTTTTGTTCCCTTTTCTCCCAGAAGGAACCCAATACTAAATTCGCTTCAGCAAATTCAAGCTCCATTTATCAATAAGAAGAAGTGGAGGGGCTGGGGATTTAGCTCAGTGGTTAGAGTGCTCGCCTAGCAAGCACAAGGCCCTGAGTTCGATCCCTGGCACCAAAAAAGAAAAAAAAAAGTTCAATAGGCAGAAGAGGAAAAAGAAAGAGAAAAAAGAGGCGAGGGGAGAAGAAAGAGAAGAAGAATAGGAAAGAGGAGGAGGATGAAAAGGAGGCACAGAAGGGGGAAGCGGGGGCGGGGGGGAGGAAGGGGGTACTTAATTTCCTTCTCAAATAAACACCCCAGAACCTAAATAAACAATTATAATACAATTCGGTAAATGCTGTTGACAATGTTTTGGCAATGGACACAGAAGTAAATAACAAAACACAATAATAATGACAGACAAAATTTAGTAAGGACTTAGTATATTTTAAGGTGCCTGGCATTCAGCTAAGCACTTTATGTACTTTGTCTATTTATAATACACATCCCAATTCCTTGAGGGGAATATTATTAGGATTACCATTTTGCAAACAAGCAGACAAAAGCTAGTGCTTAGATAGGATAAATAGCTTATGAAGCTGAGTGTCACAGGTTTTGTTCCCAGAGAAGCAGCCCCTGAGAGGGAGATCAGCATGTAGGATGCCCAGGATGTTAGGAAGACAACTGTCACCTTGTTTAGAAAAGCATCTTAAGTTAGGAAAGGACCAGTCCCTCTTAGCTCATGTAAATGAAAAAGAAGCAACACCCAAAGAAGCATTTAATTGCCCTCACATAAGCAGGACTGTGGGATTATCTACCCATGGCTTGGGAAGAGCAAGGGCCCTAGAAACTCAGAGAGAAAGAGAAAAAATTTCCCAGCAACACAGCAGCAGATAGCAGCCGGGACTATCTGGGAGAGACTCTCACACGGGATGGCCAAGAGTCTACAACATCAACTATTTCATCTCAGGCTATTCCCTTTCCTAATGCACTATGTGAGGATCCTACTTTGCTATTCTGAAAACTTCATCCACACAGCATATTTTTGCTAGAGATTCTTTGAAGAACTACTGAAGAAGCCAGTTCCTGCCTGCAGAGATGCAGAGAACCAAGCTGGATCATTGAAAATTCAAAAGACAGGACGTTGTAAGCCTCCCTGAAAATTAGGGGTAACCTTGGGATGGGCATTCAACATCAGTGTATGTGGAATAGGGATCCATCCAGTGTATTTGGCTATTAAAGGTAAAGGTCTGCCTCAGAAAACTGGAGGGCTTTGGAATACTCAGTTTACACATCAGCAAAAGAAATACGAGGAAAGTCAAGGAAGTACATCAGAGGGAGGAAAAAATGAGCTGGATATTGTAGGATAAGTAGGAGCTTTTTAAGTGGACAGAAAGCAAGTGAGATAAAAATGTATTCAATGTTACAACATATGCAAAGATGCCAAGGATATTAGAAAATGTACCAAAAACTCCAGCAAATCTAGAGCACAGAAAATCAAAAAAGGAAAGGACTGCAGCAGCAGGGTAGAGAGAAAAGACTGTGGGCTTTATATGATCGCACACTGCAGAGCTCGGATTTTATCGTGGAACATCCTGCTTCTCAGCTAATATATGTCTACCCGCGGGAGTACATGGGGTGGGCCAGGACTTACAGAAAAACACCAATAAACAAAGTTCATCTTTCTAGAACATAAATTTTACATGAAGATTTGAGGGGAAAGAAGTTCTTTTTAGATTAAAACAAACATAGCAGTGTTTTGCAGAAGAAAATACAATGTGCATAATTTTTTGAAATAAAAAATAAGCTTTCACATAGCTTTTCTGATTATTCAGGCAATTCTCTCACTTTCTCTGCCCTCTGCTGTGAAATTCTAATGTAGGTACTGAAAAGTTTTGAACAGAATACTAGGGTGATACACAGTATACACAGTAACGCACAGTTTTGTATTGTACATATCTTGTGTGTTTTAATTTTGTATCCACCACCCCTAAACTGTGCTGTAGTTTATAACATGGGAAGACAATGTTTATAACATGGGAAGACGATGTTTTTCTTATAAAACCTTGAATTCTCATCACGAGACTCCATCCTCCTGACCAGAAGGGGAATGGGGCTCTCTGGCAGGTAAAGGAACTCGTGAATCATCAGGTGACCCCCAAGTTGACACATCCAGGACTGGCAGAACAGACAAGCAAGTCTGAATACCAGTGGCCCCAATGATGGCTGCTTTTTGCCCAGTGAGAGGAGCTATGGGCTTATTCATCAAAGAATGTTCAACATCAGTGTGCACCATAAATGTCACTAACTGCCCCCCTACCATCACTTTGACCATGGGCTCTCAGGGTCTTAGGACCAGGGAGCCCAGTCCCTCTTAGCCTGACATCAGGGCCCGGCTGATGAAATCTCAGAAGGCAAGTTCAGGTTTGTAATTTTTTTTTTTTTTTTTTTACCAGCTGGGGCTTCCTTTTTTAGTGTATGTGTTGGCTCTTTCTGATGCAGGCGCTCACTTTTCTAATGACCACTTTCTTTGCAGTATGTACACTGATCTCATCAAAGCAGTGGGCATCCCTGTGTCCCCACTTTGGGTGGTGAGACAGGGTGCTTGGCTGGATCTGAGTTGCCCAACGCCACTACCAGCAGGGATACCCTTTGTTTCATCTGCTTGGCTGATTCCTCCTGAGCCTCATGATCTCAATTCGCAAAGGCCTTTTTAGCCACTTCTAGCAGCTGTGTGGCATTCATCTGGGTGAAGCCTTTGAGTTTCTGGAGTTTGTGGTGGAGGTCAGTGTAGGACTGGGTCCCAAATGCAGCGGTGACCATTTGCTGGTATTCAGTCGCCCTCGGATCGAAGGGAATATAGACCTGGAAGGCCCCATACAAGTCTCTCATAAAGTCCATCGGTGACTCATTTGGCTTTTGGCTCACCATGGCCATTTCTGACATGTTAGTTGGCTTCTTGTCTTTGAGCCCATATAGGAGCACTTGGTGTGGTAGTCACGTATGGCATCTCTCCCAGCCCATGTACTGACGTCCCACTCTGGTCTGTTGTCAGCAGCTGCATTCAGCATTTATCTCTCTGTGTCCAGGGTACCAGCAGGGGCTCACCCTTGGAGCCACTTTCAGGCTTCAGACAGAATGTGTCTCCTCAGTACTAAAGAGAGCCAGGAGGAGCTGGCAGCAGTCGTCCCACATTGGCTGGTGAATTTGAAAGGTAGATTCAAGGAGGTCAGTGAGGGCCTGTGGCTTCTCTGAGTAGGCTGGGGTGTGATGTCTCCAATTCAGGAGGTCAGTGGTGCTGAAGGGCTGATAGTAGAGGATGGACCGCCCGGGGCCGTATGGTGCCATCATTGTTCATCTGATGAGGGACTTGCATCTCTCGAAGAGGAATTTGGAGAGCTGCAAGCTGCTGGACTGCCTGTTGGGCTGAACGGAGTCATCTTCCCACTGGTCCTGGGCTGGGGGACTGTGGCTATTGTGGTGGCGAAGACATGGAGGGTGGAGGGCTATCTAATAGAGGATGAGGTGGAGGCACAGGGGCTGGCAGAAGTATGGGAGGCTTTTCCTCAGGAGCTCCTTGGTAGATGAACTTCGGAGGTTTGTTTTCCTTCTGTTCCTATGGAGCTTGGGCCACAAAATTTCTGCACTGTCCCTATTTGTGCAAAACCAAACTCAAGGGGGCAATGCCTGGGCCATCTGTAACCAGGAGTCTGTATACGGGATTGGTCTGGATGTCCAGGAGCTCCCGTCACCACCTTAGATACTGCCCTGACCGTAGGAAGGTGGAAGGTCCCTCTGGCAAGCCAATCAACATTGATCACTGACCACACCAACTCACACAGAGTTCTGAGTCTCCCAGGAGTCAATACGACCCCATAATCCCCAGTAAATCCTTTCCTAAAGTTCTTAACCATACAGTCCAAGACAGTGGGGTTTTTTTGTTTTTGTTTTTTTTAATTTTATTTTATTTTAATGGTACATTTTAGATGTATATAGTGATAACATTCATCATAGGGGATTTGTACCTGTACACTATATCTTGTTGCTTCTTTTTTTCCCCATTCTCCTCCCCTCCCTTTATCCCCTCCTCACTCCTTATTTACAAAAGCTTTGTTTCCATTTTTTTCCATTTCTTGTTTCTCTTCTTCCTCTGTTCCCCCTACCCCGTTCCCCTTCCCATTTGGACGTTTTCTTCCCTTTCCCAGTATAACACATTTTAGTCTTTATTTACACTTTCAGTTTCTCACACCACAGAAACAATGAGGTATTTAAACATGTGTGTCTGATTTATTTCATTTAAGAGTATGGTCTCAAGATACATCCTTTTACCTAGATCTCAAGCTTATCATTCTTTATGGCAGAGTAGTACTCCATTGTATAAAAAACCATATTTTCTTTATCCATTCTGCTGTTGATGGGCATTTGGGTTGTTTCCAAATTTTAGCTATTACAAACCGTGCCCAGGACAGTGAGTTTTGACTGACTTTTTCCCCTTGTGTAGCCTCTAAACTATCTCCTGAGGCAGGAATGGCCTACATGGGTGGGGTCTTGCCTGAGGGACTTATAACCTAGGTAACGCTGGTGTTGCCACTCCTGAAATGCCTGGTACTCCCAGGCTGTGTAATCCTGTGCCTCTCTACAGATGCCTTGAATCACCAAGTCCCTCAGGGACATTGGAGTGAAGGGGATTTCTGCTGGGGAAGAGCCAGGCATGTGGCTAATTAACTTTCGGGGGAAGAAAAAGGCTCCAGAGGAATCAAGGGTAAGCAAGGTTCTTGAATGTACTGAGGAGAGAGAATGACTGAAGGTTCTTGAATGTACTGAGGAGAGAGAATGACTGAAGGGCATAGTTCTCCTCTTGGTCCAGGGATTCAAAGCCCTCCAGGAGGAGTGGTTTGTGCAAAAAAGAGCTGACACAGAAAAATGGCCACACTAAGAGGCTCAAAAAGAGCACCGCACCAGTGTGTGTGCTGCTCTACCTGGAG
>PVJO010031686.1:0-14035 GCA_004026905.1 Hystrix cristata
GGGACCTATTTATACCCAAAACATTTCTGTTCATCAGAAATTCAAATTTAACTGGGTATCCTGTATTCTTGTATCAGACAACTGTAATAGTAGGTTTTCAATAAGCATTTGCTGCACTCACAAGTACATAATTTTTTACATTATGGGGTTTATTTAATGTCTAATCTATCCTTTTAAATTCATTGAACTTTTCCACAACACTATAATAGTTTGAAGTTCTAACCTCTTCTCTCTGTGGCTGCTAGAGATTGCTACCTTTACCCCAGCGAGAAGCTGTCCTAGGGGAGCCAGAGAACATAAAATGTCAAGATTCAGGTATAAGACAGCAAAGTTGGAAAAGAATAGCTGCTAAGCCCATATTTTCTCTCCTGTTTAGTAGACATGCACAAAGGGGAGGAGATTGACTCAGTGAACTATTCTTGAGAAGGTGAGAGTTATTTTCCTAATTGGTAGAAAACTGGGTAGAGAGGACCAGTAGAATCCTCAGCTAGGATAGAGGATCCAAGAATAGAGAAGACCTCTGAGCTGTTTTCTGTCTTGTTCCCAATAACCTACATCAGTCAGCTATCGCTGCGTAATAAATGACTACACAATTTTTCTGGCATATAGCATTAGGCATTACTTTTGCTCATGGCTTTGCAGGTTGGTTTAACACTGCAGATATCCTCCATGTGTCCCATTCAAGGACCCAGGCTGGAGGGAGTCAGGCTGGAGGGAGCCAGGCTGTGACTCAGGGCAGAGGTAGGAAACTTCCAGAATAATAATCAGAAAGCACAATGAAATTCAGGGATCAGACACTGCAACTTCTGCTCATATTCTATTGGCCAAAACAAATTCAGGGCCAAAGTAAATACTAATGAAGCCAGGAGACAATTTCTTCCTCAGAGGTAAAGAGGAGAAGGGGTAAAGAATATTTCTGAATACAAATTGACTCTACTCCTAGACGATAAATGTTTGCACAAGGCATTGAAGCAGACGGGCTTGGAGCAGCCTTACTGAGACCTTGAATCCTTTGCTTGAAGAGAGGGGACAGAAAAGTGTTTTCCCCTGTGGCCTAGAATGGCCCATAGATCATGTAGCATGATGCCTGAAATAGCGTAAGTGCTCATAAATATTTGCACGATTGCGCAGTTCTGCCTTAGGCTGTGGCTTTGTCTGTCTGGACAAAACATATTGGACATAAGAGTCGTCGTTTACTGAAGGTCCAGAAAGTGCCATTTTTGTCTCGATTAGTTCTCCTACTTATCCTATAAAATAGATATTATCATTCTTATTTTGTATGTAAGAAAATCCAGGCAGGAAAAGTTGAGTGATGAGCGCAGTTCCTTGGTAAGAGGCAGGAGCTTGTGTCAGAAGCCGTGTGGGTCTGGCGTGGAGCCTCCGCCTCCCTGCTGCTCTGCAGCGTGGAGTGTGAACCCGCGTCTCCTCGCTTTGGTGGCTGTTCTCGTCTGTTTTCCTCCGGGGGCTGCGGAAGGATCTCAGATGTCAGCTTCTAGCCACAGCTCTGCAAAAGCAGGAGGAAATCTTTGCAGGGTGAATTAAGTAGCTTTTACAATAGGAGTTTGGTAAAGGACTCACTGCCGAGACTAGCAGAGTCTAGAAAAGCATCTCTTCCACCACGCTTGGTGAAGGCACAGCTCACCTGCCCCCATCCAGCCCCAGAATCTTCCTCGGGGCTCGAAGACCGGGCTGCCCTTTGCACTGCGCAGGAGCAGGACAGAAGGCAGGGCGGTGAGCTCCGACAGACGCCCTGAAGCTTGACTCCCTCCAGTAACACTCTGTTTATTGGGTTCCTGGCTTTGTCCGTAGCCTGTCAGCTAGTGCTGAGCCAGGAGGGTGGGTATTTCATTGAAGGCATCACGGTGCTATAGAAATGAAGATTGAGAACCCAGCCAGTCTCCACAGCCCTTCTCAGCACGGTTGCTCCACACAGAGCCCCATGGCCAGGCCCAGCAAACAGCACAGCCAGCTCCTGGGAAAGGGTCTGTCCCACCTGGACTGCAAACAGGGTAGCACCGGAACTGATAGAACTGTGCACAGGGATGGAGAGGATGCCACCTCCGCTTTATTTAACAGATCACCTTGTGGAAGCTCGTGGCCATAGTGAGAAGTTGAGCTGTGACATTAGCGGATTGCATCACGGGCCGAACACTGCTTCTAAGGGAGGATGCTAAGCGGAGAACCAAAGTTCCCATATTTAAACCATCGTTTGTTGGGATCCCAGCCCAATCACCGAGGATGAGCTCCCGGGGAAGCTGGGCCACAGCAGGTGGCAAGACCAGTGTGGAAGGGCGCTTCTCACTTCCTGAGCCCAAAACACAAATGTGGGAAGGGATGGTCCTCTGATGGGGCCTCACCCAAAGCCACATGCCTGAGTGGCCAAGCCTGGGTGCCCAGGAGGAGAGAGGGAGCTGGGGGTGGGGTGCCAGGCTGCCAGGCTGCTCCAGCCATTTACAGCAGCTGAATGTACATCAGAAGAACAGAGACGTTCCTCCCAGCAGGTACTGAGAGTGGCAGGGGGAAACCTATATGTCACGTGTTTGATCACCTGAAAAGGGGGCACATTATTTCAGTTCAAAAGCGTGGTTATTCATGGTTACACTCATTTTTCAGTATCCACAGGGAATCGGTTCCAGGGCCACCATGAATATCAAAATCCTAGATGCTGAAGTCCCTCATATCAAATGGCATGTATTTGCATAGAAACCACGTAACCCTCCCATATACTTTAATTCATCTCTAGATGACTACAATACCCAATACAATGTAAACGCTATGCAAATAGTTGCTGTACTGTATTGTTCAGAGAATAATGACAAAAAAAGGTCTGTACAGATGCTCAGTAGAAATGCAATTTAAAAAAAAATATTTTGGTTGAATCCACAAATACGGGGACCCACAGATGCACAGAGTTTACTGTGTTCACAGACTCAGACTCCATATAGTAGTAGCTTCAGCCTTGTTGTTCTCCGTCCGCCTATCCACAGTGTGCACATTTTTCTTACTATATTCTTTCCGAGTGACATAATTATTTTTGGCACCATTTCACTTGGTGAAAAACATCCCCGTACCTCACCTGGTTGCAAATTCAATGGTTAGCATGTTTCATCTGTTTTATGTCTGATTGAAACCTGGCCAATGCATCTCTTTCTACTTTTTTATTCATCACCATAGGGAAAAATTCGCAGCAGTATTGTGAACTTAGCTTGCCCTATTTATCTAGAACCGAAACAAGTAAATAAATTGGCAAATTTGGAACTAAACCACTAGTCATAAAATCACAGTGATTGCCTCTGGACATCTTGTGTTTAGACATGCTGACATTTTGTATAAGCCTTAACTGATTCATCTCTTAAGTGAAGTTACAAATAAATACCATACTCACCAAGCTTAAAATACACAATTGGTTTCAGTCATTCAATGCTGAATAAAAGAGTGAGCAGCGAGAGTTCCGTGGGAGAAAATTGACTGCTCTTGAAAAGAAGAAAAATAGAAGTGAGCCTCTCTGTACACATTCTGCAATCTTTGGCTCAACGGTATTAATGCTTTTAATTTTGCGCCGAGCAGCAATGGGAATCAAGGGCAATTAGCGATCCATTTCTCAGGTTCTCAGTCTTTGAGGTTCAGTGGAAGGCCGAGCAACTGAGTGTTATTCTGATTTCGGAAACACGATTTCCATAAAGAACAGCACTTGAGTAAAAGCTTGGCAGCACTTTGTTCTTGAGGCTTTTTATTCTCTGAAGTTTTAATAGACGTAAATGCATGGGTCACAGCATAAGATGCTGCTGAAAGGCAGCGATCGTTCATTTACCTTCCAGCGGTTGGCCTGGTCACATCCTCTGCACCAGGGAGACCCAAGGTGACCAAGGCCAAGCTTCTTGTGCATCTAGTGCTGAGTTAGGAAGGTGGGTGCATTTTTACTAGTGACTAACGGTTTCTCGAAGCAGGACAGGAATAGATATCAGGGCGCATGTCTGCTTTGCCAGTTCTCATAGGTCATGTAAGGGGATCATCTTCATTTTTTGGCTCCCAGTTTCCTTAACTATAAATGAAGGACTTGGACTTCGTGTTCTCTGTGTTTTCAAGGTCTATTCTGCAACTCTAGGAAGTGACTATCCCAACTGCCCACTAGTTCACTCACTGATGATGAAAAAAATCATATTCACAACCTTTAACTTTTCAATGTGATTTGGGGAAGACATAAACCAGTGGCTCTCGTGTCTGTGCATGGAGTCCCCTGAGATACGGTTTATTGTTTATATACTGTCACGTACACACAGAAGAGTGCACTGCTTGCCAAGTGTTCACCAAGCAGACACACCCATGGAACTGGTTAGGCTGAGAAGTGGCACCTTGCCACCTCCCAGGGAGCCTCCCAAAGCCCAGGTGCCCAGGTCCTACTGTGGACTCACAGTGAGAAGCTTAAGGACATGAACTGGGCATTGTTCTTTCTGCAGGCTGTGCAGTATGTGTGATTCAGCCAGGGTGACATTGTCATTTAGAAACCTCTGAGGTGACGGTAATCCTTTTTGCCATTTCCAGTAAACATGAAGACTGATCACCTGCAAAGAGAAGCGCCTGGGGCAGGCACTAGAAGTGCCAGCAGGAGGCTGAGGAGCGGGGGAGTGACTGTCCCACAGTGA
This sequence comes from Hystrix cristata, assembly GCA_004026905.1. Classification (NCBI taxonomy): domain Eukaryota; kingdom Metazoa; phylum Chordata; class Mammalia; order Rodentia; family Hystricidae; genus Hystrix; species Hystrix cristata. The sequence goes on from PVJO010031686.1 coordinate 4,644, forward strand.
AACAGACCACCCCCAGGCCTAACGGTGTGCTGTGCACATTATGTGCACTAGTTAACACCCCCAGAGCGCCCTGAGCTGGCAGTAGTGTGATTTACGCTGCAGAAGACGACACTAGAGCTCAGAAGGGTTGAACAGAGTGCCAGAGCACATAACCGGGGTGTCGGTGTTAAGCTTCAAACTCAAATCAGCCTGATGCACAACGTCTTTCCATCTCTCTTGTCACACAGGTTTCCCTTAAAATTAAAACCATTTTCAACACAACCCACAAAAGCTGTAGAACAGAAACTGGGCATCCTGTGGCTGGCTCTGGTGTCACCTCACAGGACTAGAACTATTTTTATTCAGTTAGTTAGTTCTGACCGCACTGTAGAGGTTCTAAGAAAAACTTCACTAATGCTTTGTTCTGGGGAGAGGTGGTGGAGGACCGAACAATAATGTTTCCCCCTCGGTAGATTTTGTAGAGTGCTACTTTCAGTCTAGAAATGTAGTTTGAGTCATACATAAGTGCAAGAGGCTGCACATTTTCTTTTATCTACTTAGAAGTTTTGTTATGCTAGATCTTGTTGGAAAAAATATTAGTTAACTTCTAGGGTTTAAAGTGTGACTTACGGCCTCTCCCCCATGTGTCTAATTGTGTGGTTAATTGTTGGAGCCAATTGAATCCATATTCTCTAAAACTGTTGTGAAATCCATAGCTGACTCTGCCATAACTTCTCTCTCTTTATTTGTCTGATTCGTTTTCATGTTTTGGGGCTGGAGGTGTTACTGTCTTCCATCTGACATGAATATTCTTTATCAAAAATAAGGTGTAAAACTAAGAATGATTATGACAAGCAACAAGAAGTGACTGAGGCCAAGAGTGGATCAGAGCATTTCTTCTCACAGCTACTAAGGCACTGATAATCTATCTTTATATAGGAGAGAATTTGCAAAATAGCCTGTAAATAGAAGACAGCACTCATTAATAGGCGTTCCAGGCAAAAGCTCTCAGTGCTTGAAGCTTGGACTAAACTAGTTTTGGAAGTAGAAAATGAAGACTGATGAAGAAGTAATGGGAGTGAGTTGTCATGGGATCCTGTGACATCTTTATTTAGGACAGCAAATCTCGACTGGGGCCGTTTTGCCTCCCAGGAGTATTCGGCAATGCCTGGGGATGTACGGTTGTTGCAATAGGGGACGCAGCGCTGCTAGGCATCCTACAGTGTGCACAGCAGTCTTCCTGACACAAAAAGAATTGTCAGTCTGAAATACCAGTACAGCAGTGCCAAGCTTGAGAAAACCTGTTTTAGGAAATGGCAGTAAATCTCACAGAGACAATAGCTTTTCTGTAAAAACAATGAGAAATACTAAATTATTTCTAGTCAGATTGAATACTACTACACTAAGGAGACTGTGTATTTGAAGGAGCTTGCTTAGATTCTAAACTGTTTCCCCCCCAGGGCTTTATGGGAAAATGGAGCTAAGAGAAATCCGCTTCCTCTTTGGAACTGGGGTTATTAAACCTTTGTAATCTCCTCTCTCCTCAGCGCGCTCCCCTCCCTGCTAACACTGCTCTGAGGGCAGAATTTGCTATTCTAATGAGAAATCAGTACACAAACTAAAAAATGATAGCAATGCAAAATGCATCTCTCTTGAGCAAAGTTAATTTAGGTGTATAAAATCTCAATTGAAATACTGTCATTTTTTTCCAACATCCTAACTTAGAAAATATGTGGCTGCCACAGTGTCCCTAGGAGACAGTTGCTAAGGAAACCAAAAGCCATCCCCACTGGGGAGGAGCTCTACCCCGTGGATTACCGTGATGGCCCATCAGTCACTTTCAGAGTTAGATACACCATGGAGAACAAAACGATGACTTTATCTGTTTATCCCCGGAGAACAGTTTCAAGAAATAGATTTACCCAGCACCACCAGAAGATTATCGAATGACCCCTCCTGGTAATGAGACAGAAAATAGATATCACTCACTGGAATGCTAGTTTGGAAGACATTTCCAGGTCCTTAATGCCGGGATTATAAGAATGCAAAGTATAGTTTCTGGTGCATTAAAAGAATACACCCACAATAATAACTACAGGTAAAGCCAATTATATACTGCATATTAGTGGCTATTGTCTGGCACACAACGCATTAACTTAAATGTAGCCCTTGTGTCTTTGTTGCAAAAACTGACAAAGATTTCATGGAGGTTTCCCACAGAGCGCCAGGCACAAGTTGGATTTTTTAAGTGAATTTTTACTAGCGTCGTTATGTTTGGAATATTATACCAGACAGTGGCTAAAGAGAGGTTTCAGTCAATGAGCCCAGGATTACAATGCTATAGAGGGACCAGCTGTCTGTCAGAAATTGGGGTGGTTCATCAGAGATAATCAGATAGAAGCCGTCACTTAATACGTGCCTGCCTCACCTGAGCTACATGGCCCCGAACGCAGAAGTGTTCTGGCTTCCTGCAGAAAGAGGCCTCTCCAGCTACCATGGGCAGGGGCGCTGGAGAGACTGATTCCTTCGCCTACGTGCCCACCAGCCTAGGGCGGGGCTGTTTCCCACAGAGATACCAACTTGGGCGCTGTGCACTCCAGCCTTGCACCTCCAGGGGTCCCTTGACCCCCTCCCGTGGCCGCTGTCGCCTCTGCCCACCCATGCCTTTCCAGTGCGGATGCCACGTACTGCAGTGTGGACCCCCACAGGACCCTGACTCCTGCTATCTGAATACTTCCACTGTGCTTCCCCTGGTAAAATTACTTCCTGGGGTCCGTCCTTGGGTTGGTCTCACGATGATGCATCCTGCCCTCCCCACCATCCCTGAATTTATGTCATATCATAAAAATAAAAGCCTATGCCAATTTTCTTGTCATGGGCAAAAACTGAAAATGTATTCAAGCTGCACACTCCCCAGGGGCTGGCTTCTTCAAGGTTAAAGGTCCATGGCGCTGCAGAAATGCAATGAAACTGAGCACAGCTTTCCTCTTCTCTCTTTTTCTCGGAGATCCCCGCCTTCTCCCCCACATGGAATTGCCCTTTGTTTCAGCAAAGTACAGTGATCTATAACATAGTAGTGTGTCAGGGCACCAGTTCTGTGTTTCTTAGCGAAGCAGAGTCACTTTCTCCTGTCTGCTACATAAGTTAGCCATTATGCCTGCATGTACCTCTTTCCTCATCGCTCTGTGTCTGTGTGTGTGTTTGCATGTGTGCAGTGGAGTGACTATTTCATAATGCTTGCTATGTGTCAGGCCCTGTTTTACATCTCTATGTATTAACTCATTTAATCCTGATCATCCTAATAGGCCCCCATTTACAAATGAGTAAATCAAGGACATGAGAACTTAGTTTATCCTGCCCTAGGCTGCAAAATCACTTGGCATCTCTAAATTCACCTGTGCCAGTATTAGAGTTAACTTCACTTGTGTCTAAAATAAGAGAAGATAAGAAGTTAATGAGCTGATGACCCTAGGGAAGTGTCTTTTCGTTATACATGATTAGGCATGGAAAAATGCAAATCATAAACTTGATGAGTTCTGCTATCTCATTTGCTTTTAGCCTACTATGTTGGAAGAATAAAAATAAAGACCAGGTTGGGGTCTTCTGGTGCCTCCTCCCTTTCCCAGGCTAGTGAGTCAACCTCTTTCCTAACACCCAGGCTCCCACCTTGCAGGGAAGATTGGAAGACATCAAGACAACGCTGGCCAGGGACCAAGGCATCCGGAGTTTCAAAGTCACAAGTTCTTAGGACTACAGCAAATGGGACCTGAGGACCAGAGTACATGACTGTGTAATTTGTCAGAATTAAAATATTTTTCAGAGGGAGACAAAATACTACTAACAATTGTACAGGTACCATTCACGTAAACTGGAAATGTACTGGGCACACCTGTACATAGGACAACTGTTTGAGCACTAGAGGGTCACCCCCCAGGCTCCAGGCATGAATCAAATGGGTTACTCAACTGTAGAAAGTTAGTGAAAGAACTGAAGTATGGGCAAGGGTACAGGAACCCAGAGGAACGGTGGGCACCAAGAGACTGACAGGTAGAGCGAATCCCCAGCTCTTCAGTGTGAGCTGGAACACAGAAGGGGCTGCCCACAGAGCTGGGACAGACAGGGCTACAGGCATTGCTAGAGTTGCCGAGGGGTGGAGAGAAAGCGGGGGAATGCTGGTCCCTCTCCTCCACCTCTGATCTCCTGCTGGCGTCACTCATTGGCAAAACCAACTGGAAGCCAGAGGACAAAGCAACCTAGATGGTGTCACCCGAAAGGGACCTAATTCCTTATGGCTCAGAGAAGGGTAGAGAATGTGTTTAGGAGCAGATTCAAACAAAAGAATCAGTGCCCTGTGGAGGATTTCATGATGCCCTTCTCTCATTACGCCTTAGCTATCGTAAGAAGTCCAGATCTTCAGATAGTTCCCTGTCACCTGGACCCTAATGCCGTGAATCAGTGTACATGCCCTAATCTGACCCCGCTGCTGCTCCTAACTCCTGACTCCCCTCCTCTGGGCTTCTGAAACTTAGCAAAATCTTCTTTACTTTTAGTTTTTTCTTATACTGTGCCCTTCATCTGTTGGCTCCAACTCAATTTTGTTTCAAAGTGGACCAAGGATATTTGTATCCTCCTTAGTCCTCAGCGCCACTTCATTTTTTTTTCTTCTTCTTCTCTAAAGCAACCTGTGGCTTTGAAGCTGCAGCCTTCCAACTCCACTGTCTGCTACCCCACCCCGATAAAACTGCTGGAACCACTCTGCTCAAGTACTTCTTGTTCCTTCAAGATGTGAGCACTGCATTCAAAGTTACCCATTCAACAGTTACTGCAACCCCAGCGGTCACTGTAATCCTTGATTCCTTCAGTATCCATGAGAAGAATCTTTCTAGCACCCTGGAGTTTTAGCTTCATGTGTATTCCGGCTTCTCACTTCCTTGGCCATACACTAGATCTCGCCACCTTCGATTGCCTGTACCATTTCCCTGCTCTGAATAGCAAACATCCCAGTTCCTCATCATCATCTCCCATTCTTTGATTTCATTGCCTTAATAACAACTAAATCTTTAATTCGTCGGTTTCCCCATGGTCACCTGTAATACTCCCTTCCACTTCGCATCAGGTCTTCACTTTCCTTCTCCCCTAGTCTAGTTCCCGTGGTCTGTGGACACACACACCCTCAACTCACTTGGCTTTCTTTTCCTTTATCATACCCACCGAATGTTTCTCTTAATCAGCTGAGGTTATCATAACAAAATACTGCAGACTGGCTGGTTTAAGCAATGTAAATGTATTTCACATAGTTCCAGGTACTTGGAAGTCCAAGATCAAAGTGCCAGCTTATTGGTTTCTTAGGGGGGCTCTTTTCTGGGCTTGATAATGATGCTTTTGCCCTATGCCCACATGGCTCTCTCTCTCTCTCTGTTCTCCTTCTTCCTCATGGTTGACACCTGACTTGACCCTGTGAACTGTGCCATCCTGTGATATTGCTTTTCCTCATTTTCCCTCTTCCATGAGAAGTATGTTCCAGGCAGGCACAACTCTACCAGCCTCATTTGGGGTGGAGGCAGCAGAAATGATGGATAAGCCTGGGTTATTATTAAGGCACTAAGCTACTGAGTGGTTTCTTACCACAGCTTAATCAGGGAATATTAACTAAGACCCTTGGCAAAATGATGCTGGAAACATCTAGAATGTGGGCAAAGGGGCAGAGCTGTTATTGCCTCTTTCTTTTACTCACCCGACAAGGCTACAACTCTGTTTCAATCCAACTGGGCCACACCTGCATCTCTGACCTGAACATGGCTACAAAAAATACTTCACACTGACTCATATAATCTGTTAGATGTAACTATTCGCCTGAAAAGGACTTAGAGGCTAGTCCCAGTGACCACTGAGTGAGGTGACATTTGAACTGGGACCTGAACAGTGAGAAGAGTCCACTTATCCCAAGATCCAGGTCAAGGAAGAGCATTTGGGCAGAAGAAACAGCAAGTATAGATGCCCCAAGTTTAGAACAAGCCTGGTGGTTTGGTGGATAGAGAGGAGTGTGTGGCTACAGAGCAAGGAACAGAGGGCTGAGTGGAGGAAGATGAGATGGGACAGTAGTTGGGGGCTTTGATGATCTGTGCACAATTCTGTAGACTCAGGAAATGGATCGGGTTTTCTTCAGTTGGGAAGCCAGTAGAGGGTTTCAAAAAAGGGACTAATGAAGTTCTGGTTTGCTATTGCTTCATTAAAAACACCTTTAAAATTAGTGGCTTAACACAGTGACATCTATTTTTTTTTTCCATAAACCCGCAGGATGGGCATGGCTTGGGGGCTGTGGCAACTCAAAGATTGAGGGCATGAATCATCTGGAGGCTGCTTCACACCCACGTATGGGGGACGATGCTGGCTTTCAACTGGGAGCAAAGATGGACCACATGTGGCCCTTCCGTGTTGCTCTGTGGCCTTTTTACAACGTGGCTTGTATTGCCTTCTCTAGTTTAGATTGGGAAGTCTACTGTGTTCTACTCATGGAGGCCATCCCAAAAGCCTTCCTTGAGTTACAGGGAGGGAACACAGACTCTACTATCAGTGAAAAGTCTCAATATCTTCATAGAAGAGGAGATAACTGGAATGAGATACATTGGTGTGTCCATCTTTGGTGTGTCCATTCCCTCAAGGAATGGGAAATATGTGTTTGAAAGGACACTCTGGCTACTTTGAGGAGGACAAATTAAAGAAAGGCAAAAATCGAAATGGATTTCATCGGTAGCTTGAGAAATCTTGGAAGAAGTGACAGTGACTTGACTATGACGAGGGGAGTAGACAGAAGAAGCAGGGAATTCAGGGATTAAGTGCCTGCTTTCAACGCACACCACTTTAAACACTCAGTGGCTCCAGAGACAGGCTGGTGGCACATACCTGTAATTTCAGTGCTTGGGAGGAAGATTACAAATTCAAAGCCAGTCTGAACTGCATTACAAGACCCCGTCTCAAAAAAGCAAAAAACAAACAAACAAAGCCCTCAGTGGCTCAAAAAACAAAGAAGATCAAGCAAAGGGAAGTATCCGAGATAACTGTCTCAGCTTCAAAAGAGAAGTTCCCCTTATGGGAAACATATTCCTATCTTTCCCAACCTTCCTCCAAATGCCTGGGACTCACTACTGAGGGTTACTGAAAGGTGGATTTACAGTTTGTTGCTGCTATTGTTATGGTGTTATTATTGGTTTGAGACAGAGTCTCACTATGTAGTTCAGGCTGGCCTTGAACTCACTAGGTAGCCTATATAGCCTCAAACTCATGGCAGTCCTCCTACCTCAGCCTCCCGCGTGCTGGGATTTCAGGAGTGTGCGCCGCCATGCCCAGCTCAATATTATTATTTTCAGTGTGATTTGGGATGGATATTTGGGCAGAACAGAACCGCTCTGGTAAACAGAAACTGGGACTAAGCAGCAGATGACACGTCAGCTACAAAGTAGGAGAAGCGTCTACCCAGGTGTCTGTCTCGAGTGCCTGCAGGCAGCAAGGACAAGACAGACCTGGGCTGGGGTCCGCTCAAGGGCACTTGAGCTCATTCTGGCAGCTACCTCCACACTTGCTCCTTTCTAGCCCCGGTGGGCTCTACTCTAAGGCGCCACCGGGACTTCTAGGAAACGATGCCACTCCTCAAGTCCCGTGCGTGTCAGTAAGGGTGGATTCCACATTCTCCCCCTGGTCCCACACGCCAGACCTCTTAGGCACACCTCACAGAACAGAGGAGAAGATACTGACTTTGAAATTAGACAGCGCCAGACTCCAACTTCAGCTCTGCCACTTATGAGTAGTTTGACCTTGAGAAAGTTATTCAACTTTTCTGGGTCTCAGTTTCCTTCTCCATGAAGTAATGATATAACCTTACTTGATGGGGTTTATTATAGAGATTAAATGGAACAGCAAGATAGTAGCCAGCACAAAGTCTGACACAGCCCACGTGCTCAATAGTGATACTTATCATCTATTAAAAGATGACAATGCCATAATATTTAGAAATCCATCCTACATTCCCAGCAGCCAGCACCAGGCACACAGACCATTAGAGAACAACTAGTACCGCCTGCTCACTGTGGTCATATCCCCACCTTTCATGGCTCAGTGACTTAACATTCAGGAGACAGGACTTTCACAGTCAGAGCAAGTTGAAAAATAAGTAAAACCCCAGAGAGTATTTAGCCACAAACCAACTCAGATGAATGCGATTCCTCAGCTCGGCCTGCCAGCTGGACGGCTTTAACATGCTGCCCGAGCAAAAGCGATGCCGTCCTAGAGGCTGTTGCAAATTCACAAGCGCTATATGAGTGTCCAAAACTCAGGGAGAGATTAGCTTCGAGACACTGACATTCTTGTACATATCAATAAAGCCTGGAGCAAATGAGGGTCTGAGAAATACTTCGTGAGTCATCAGAGAGTCGGTGAGAGGGCTGTCAGCACCTCTAACCTTCCAGGTGGCAGTGGAAGTACAGCAGGTCATCCAGGTCACCTACATGAACGCAGCCATGAGAAATGCCTGGGTGACAATTTCTTCAACTGCCCTTCCAGTATCAGACAGCTCAACACACTCTACTTAATGTGTCCTGCCTGGTGTGTCAAACTCGGGCCTTCCCTGGGACCTTTCCTTCATTGGAAGCTTCCTTTTCAGGATCAGCTGGTGTTACCTTTTGTTGAGTGCCCCCAAAGGCAACAAGCGCTGTAACAGATTTTACGTGCATGATCTCATTTTCATCTAACGAACATTCGTTCATCTAAGCGACCAGTGTTAACTGACTCCCTGTGAGGCATTCCTAATAGGGTATCGTTTTGCAAATCAGCCACTCGAGTTTCAGAGAAGGAATCAAGTCCTTCAGGGGATGAGTAGGAGCGTCAAGACATGAATGGACCCATTTCCCACGCAGTCCCAGCTCAGCTGTACTGCTCTGGGGCTGCTAGCTCCATGTAGGGGAAGAAAGGTCAGGCTGGAGTCTGGGGATCAGTAACTGGACATGACCTTCAGTAAGTCACTGAATTTGGCGGGGTTTATTTGCTTATCTCCATGACAAATTGCTCAACACTTTGACTTCCCTTTTGTTGTTTCTGAGACAATTAAATGATATAACAACGTGGATCTGACAAACATAACATTGGGTGAAGAAAGAAGCGGAAGACAGCGTACCTGGTGATTCCAGCTCTATGGACTTAGGCATAGGCCACGCGAATAAGCAGAAATGGCGCTGGTTTCCCTCAGGAGGAAAAAGGAGGTTGTGATTGGGAGGAACAGTTCTGGAAATGTCCTGTTTTCAAGAAAACAATATTGTACAAAGTCATAAGGATATGTGAAAAGACTTTGAAAATATATATACAGTAGAACCTTGGATTGCAAGTAACTTGTTCTGTGTTTCACAAGATGAGCAAACATTTCT
>PVJO010031687.1:0-14038 GCA_004026905.1 Hystrix cristata
CCACCCCTCCCTATTTGCAATAAGTGTAACTACACTTTACCATTTTTTCCCCCCTTTCATCTTACTTTTCTTTTAACCTTCTTCTTTATCCCCCTTTTCCCTATCTAGTTCTCTCTTTTGAATACAATAACTATTCTACCCCTTTGTCCTTATTTACACTTATGGTTTCTCATATCAGAGAAACAATTCGATGTGTACTTGGTTCTTAACATAATTCACTAAGTTGTGTCTATGATTTAATTTTCTGTAATGGCTGTTTAACAACTCACCTGCAAAAGTTCTGAACAGTAGCATTCCCTGTCTTGGCCTCCCCAGTGTGGTTTTCTCTGTCTGTCGCCACACTTTGAGCATCCTCTCTAAGCACACACACACCCGTACTATGTGTCCAGACGAACGCAGCCCACTGGGAGGAGACTCCAGGGTCGAATTCATCTTGCCCTGGGATTCTGGGAGGACACATTAGCCACTCTCTAGGAGGTTCTGGAGGCCACACAGCAGAGCCCCTCACCTTTTATTGTTTCTGCTGACATCTCCCCTTAGCTGTCTGCTTAATTTGAGGGGATCCAGTTCATAGGTGAATCTCTGAAAATGCTCACCAAGCAAGAAACTTGCATTGAAAAAGATTCTTTATTTAGCTTGCCCTATTGTAAGGAAAGGCTGAGATTTATACTACTCAACAAGAAGCTTGTAAAGGAACAGAAAAGAAATTCTATCTAGAGAAAGTTCTGTTACTCTCAGTGTTTGGCTCACAGCTGCATGTGAGATTATACACTGGTACCATTTACCTGTGACATTCTTCCCAGCCTGGAGTCTGTGGATCTGAGAAAAACCTGGCCCCCACCTCTCTTCACTGCCACCTCAGCTCACCTCATCAGATATTTGTACCAAGAGAAACTAAGTCATGGTGCTCCTGGATGCCCAGTTCTGTGCCCTCATTTCTTTATCACCTCAGGCCACCTGTGCACACAGGGCTAATATCTGAGCACAATCTCCTGACTTCACATCCTGGTGCTCAGAGGACGGCCTCTGGTGCTGCGTGTCCTCCCCAGTGTGAAGGCTGCCACGGCCAGGACCAAGGCCAGGAAGACCCCTGCAGCGATGGCAGTGCTGTGATAGCTCCCCTGGGAGCTGGCCAGCTTCTCCACTTCCGCCACTGCCAGGTCTGGGAGAAGAGGATACCGAGAAAAATGTTGGGACCAGGACAGAACCCAGAGAAGAAGGGGAGGGGAGACGAGTAAGGGCTGTTGTCCCCACCAGAATAAATGTTCAATGGGACTATATTAAAAATGGGAGAGGGAAGTGACAAAGGGGAAACTGAGGTCATACCCCAAAGGGCAGCTGAATGTCTGAAGAGAGAGTTTTATTTCACCTTGTTTTGGTGACCAGGTTATCAAGGAGAGGTTTTTGAGCAGGAACTCGGAGCTGGACTTTAGAAGAATAATTTTGGCCCGAAATTCTAACAGACAGAAAGAGAGAGGATTGGGGTATTTTAGACCAGTTGGGAAATGATTGCAAGGCTGCCAGCTAAGAAATTAGCCAAGACTTGAGCTACTGAAGTGGCTACAGGGAATAAAGGGAGAGAAGAACAGGTACACCATTTCCCCTTTGCCCTGTCGTGCTGGCCTTTTCTCCACAGCTCTGACACTATGGGATGTACCAGGTACTAGGTCTATTCTGGTTGCACCTTGTCCGCCTGGAGTGTAAGTTCCTTGGGGACAGGGATTTTGATCTACATCTGTTTATTTGCTTCCTGGCACACAGAGCCATTTGATATTCATTGAGTGAATAATAGGGAAAGAATCGAAAATCAGCTGGTCACAGGGACATGCTTAATCCTGGCCATGAAGGGAGAGAGCTCTTAAAGATGCCCAAGGGTGATGCCCTGACCAAGTGGAGGGTTTGCAACCACTACTGCTGGCCCAGCTCTGTCCCTACCACCATGATTACCATTATCTATTGACTTGGCCCCAATCTGGGCCGGGAATCCTGCAAATCACCCTAAGACTCCTGGGACTATTTCTTCATCCACACACACATCCAGACATGCATTCTAATGGCCAGCCGGACCCTGAGGTCCCTACGCCTGGTATTATCTCTTGGTGTTATCATGATGAGGAAGAATATTATCATTAATGTTGTTAATGTGGGTGGCAGTGCCGACTGTAACAAAAGCTACTGTTCATAAAGTACCCAATGACATACACAGTCAGGGGTTAAGGCAGTTTAATTAACAGTACTTTATTTAACCTTCTCAACAGCCATCAGAGCTAAGTATTAGCATTTTCATCTTGTATAAGAGAATCATGGGTTCTGGGAGTTTGGAACCCAGGGGACTAAGCATCAGGTCTGTATGCTTCTGGGCCAGAACTCTCTGCCCAGGCATAGCACAGCATGGCTGGCACATAGTAGGCATTCAATTTGGGTTGTAACATAACACCAACAGAAACATCCCAGTCCCACGAGTGTCGTAGGCCTGGGCTTCATTGGGCAGTGGGGTTGTCTGAGGGTGACAACCTACCCAGGCTCCCCTTCTCTTCATGGGAGACCTGCTGCCGGATGGGTCCCAGGATGACATCCACTTTTTCCTGGTAGGAGCCCACGTCCCTCTTGGATCTCACCACACAGCCTCTGTAGCACCGGGAAGAGTAGTCGTACGCTCTGCACACCACCAGTTTACACTGCAAGTACACTGAGGGGAAGCGGTTTAGGAAGTGGAAGGATTTGAATTTCAAGCGGACGATGCGGGGAGATGGCTGGGAGTAGACTTGGAAGGTGTTATCCTTTATGCACCTGGAAGAAAAGAAAAGTAAGCTGTGAGTGCTCACCGAGCCACTGGATTTGTCATGCCAGTTGTGCCAGTCTGTTTGGCTGTCCACACCTCCCGAGCCACCTTGCTTCCTTTCTGAAGACTGCGCAGATCACACACTCACTGCCAGGGGTGTAGACGAACCCTGGCAGGTCTGGTGCATCACCAGCACCTTCCAGTAGCAAGTCCCCCTGGGGTTTTCAGGTAGACGTGCAGGTCTCATACAGCACAGAGGGTCAGGGTTCAAGCAAGGCATGTGCTCAGTGGCCCCAGGCAAGCTGGGCAAGTCGGGGGAGTGGCTCCAGTTCCCAGCCCAGGAGCAGGCTTAAGACAGGGGAAAAAACAAGATGACTTCTCTTTCCCTCTCCTGGTTGAGGGCCAGGCAAAGTGACATCTGCCTATGTGTGGAGCAGTTTTGGTGTTCTCCAGCCAGCCTGGCCCTGCTTCTCCCAGGCCTCTCTCTCCTGCGCCCCTGGACCCTCCTGAGCCCTGTGCAGCTGTACTTTCTACACTGGCCTGAGGACCATACAAGATCCCTTCTTCAGTGTCCCAGCACCTCCTCGTTTCCTTGTCCTAGCTGGTCTTAGGAGGAAAATAAGAATCTGCTTAAGAAATTTTACCAGGTAGGAATGAAGATGCATGTCTTTATGTGCAGTTATAATGCTGGGGCTTCGAGTGATGGGGCAAGAGTGGAGCAAGGTAAGCTGGCCTGGGGACCACAGGGAAGGGATGTCTCAGAAGCGAATGGCCGCGGACACCCAGACACCTGGCCCCGGATCTGCTCCCCCCTCTCCTCTGCCTTCCAAAGCTTACTTCCTGCCTTCACCTTCACCTCAGCTGCTCTCGAATACTCAGATTTCTTTCTTTTCTTCCCACAATAACCTCCTTAGTGGCCAAGGTGAGGGAGAAAAACCCAGAGGCTCATTCAGAGGTAGAGCATTCGTGAAACAGGCCAGGGAGCTCTGGTCCATCACCAGCATCTTTAAGCAGCACCCCTCACTCCCTCACTGGACTTCTCTGCTCCACATGCACTTAGTTCCCCTCCTCATGTAAAACAGCATCACCATGTAGGTGGCAGCATGTCACCAGCAGGCCAGAAGCTTTTGGCAGGATGTCAAATCGCTCACTCATTTGCATTCGTTTCAATCATTTTGTATCTGCTCAAACCTCACCCTGTTACTATATGGAGAGAAGGGATCTATGTAAGCTTTCTCTCCATCTTTGTTGCTGAGGGGGCAGCTGCTTGTGGAACCAATTACATAGATTATGGACAAGATGAGCCTTACCACCTGTTTACTGAACTCACACATGTTCGAACTGTGCATAGAAAGAGATGCTGTTTTAGTATCTTGGGGAGGAGTGAAATTTAATCCTCACCCTTCATTCCTAGCAGCACACTAGCTGCAGTACAATTTCTCTTAGGAGGCAATAACTACTAAGGTATTAAAGGCCATATTGCAAGTCAAGAAGTACCATGCCACCCCCAGCAGAGAATACAGAGTGGGGATTGGACTTGTATCCCCTGACTTTTCAGGACCCCACCAGGGAAAACAGGAGAGTCTCATCCACCTCTACAGAATGCCTCATCTGGGAGGCCGGAACAGGATGGAGCAGCCAGTCTGGTCACAGTAGCCTGACCCCTGCACCTCTTGAACTGAACTGGAGAACTTTCTAGGCCTGCGGAAGTTGCAAAGAGCTCCTGAGACTTCAGTGCACTGATCCTGTGGACCATCTGCTGGACGAGCTCAGGGCCTGTGCACTCTTATTCTTGTAATATGAAAGCCTTCTAATGTGGGTGGCACTATCACAGTTGAGAGGGGAGGAAACTGGCCCAAAGACGTACGGGTTTCGACCTTATTCTGCTCAAAAAACAAAGCTTTTCTCACTACACACAGGTAGTTTTAACCCAAATGATAGAGTTTAGTCACCTAGTTCTAATCAGTTTACAGCCAACCTATTGAGTGACCACTGGTGAGTCATTTGATTCTTCTCACATGTCAAGTAGAGATGACACACGAAAATCCTGCCCCTCTAATCAAGGATGTTGTCCAGGACAACAAGAAAGCCTCTCAAAAGGTAAAAGTCACAGGATATTACTATACCTAGAAAGGGGTCTGGATAAGCTTGAGTTCCTAGGAACCTAAGTAACTAAAATCTGCAGTCTGTGAGCCTTATGGGCTACTTGTGTTTGAATTATCAGCCAAAGGTTTAAACCTATCTTATAAAAGCAGTTCTTACCCTCTCCGGATGAGGTCATAAGTCAAAGATGAGAAGTCATTGGGGTATGGCGAAGCCACACAAGTGTCCACAAATAAGGCTAGAGAGGCATCAGAATGGAGGATTTCAGCCTGAAGATACAAATTCTGGTCCAGGTCCACATAGTATGGGCTGTAGGTCACAGGATATAAGAAGGAGGGGGACGTGTAAAAAGAAATGTTCACATTGAAATTGCCATATTGGACTTCCTGGACCTCGGTGGTGTCATTAGTAATGTACATGGTGTTGACCCAGTTATTCTGGAGCATCTTGCAGCTGACATGAATGTGAAGGTCCTTTTTCCTTTTGATGAGGCCATTTGAAACAGCTGCTTTGAGGAAGTTGGAATAGCTGATGGTATCATTATCGACCTAGGAGAGGCAGGCAGGAGAACAGAGTCAGGCAAATGTCATCTGCTAAGAGAATTTCATTGCTGATTTGATTTATAATAAGAAGGAAGTAACTCTACAAACTTCAAAATGTTCACAGAACCACACACAGATGAACCATGTCCTCTCCTATAGCTACTATTATCTGGCCTGGACGTCCAGCTCGACTACCAAGACTTCCTCCTTGCACTTCCTCTACCACATGGGGACCATGGTGTGGGTCAGTTGCTCTTCTCATGGCAAGATCGGCGTGCCTGGATGGTCCCTTGACCTACCACGTGACTAGCTGAGTTTGAATTCCATGTTTCAAGGCTCAGAACAGAATATTCTGTTTCCTTCCCAGTGCTGCTAGGGGTCACAGCCAAGGAAGTCACACACTCATCAGAGGGGATCTGGTGAGATCAGTGTTAACTGCTCTGTGTTTTGATTGGCTGGTAACTGCCGCACCTTGGTGACTGACAGTGTGGAAGCTGGAAGTCACAGAGATCCAGAGTTATACTAGTGGCAGGTCTTGACCTCTGGGGTTGGGACAATTGTGTGGGTCATGCCCCTGGAGCCATTCCTGTCCCACTTCACTGTACCACAGGACCATTTGCTACTGTGCCTTTCACTAACCAGCAAATTCCTAAGAATCTTGATTCCTCATGCTGTTTGATGTGCCCATCATCTCTTAAAAATGACTTTTCCAAGGATGGGAGCCCTACACCCGGGGGCTGCGACCATCTTACAGGATGGTCTTTCTTGAAGGCTTAGCATAATGTCGCCAATAGCATCAGTAGCGTCTGTAGGTACCTCTGGAATAAACGAAAGGAACAGGGCCAACAGCACTGGGGAAGTGCTGGGATAAGTGGAGGACAAGGCAGGGAGCTGTCAGTCCAAATGGCCAGGAGGATACAGGGAACAAGGCCCTCTGGAAGCTTCATGATTGTGATCACCCAGCCCTGGTGGTGAGCACAAGCATGTCATCACCCAGCTGGAGACTGTGGGCTTTCTCCCCCTCTCAAGCACTATGATGGTCAGAAGCAGACTTCTCTTAGTCCCACGTGCTTTGAGTCCCAGTAGGTCAAAATTACTTTTGTAAGAATGGGCAGGAAAATAATGCCATCAGTGACCCAAACAGAAGTCCTAAGATGCAACCTTAATCTATAAAAGAAGAAAAAGCTTTCAGTTTTAGTCATATGCACTGTCAAGGACAAAACTCTATTGCTGCCTTGTTAGGACACTGGACGGCTTGCTTCTGAAGCAATGATCACCTTTGGTGGACTGAATTCCAGGGGTTAAACTCTCGATAAACCAGAACCCAACATGATTAATTTACGGAGTGAAATATAAAAGCCAGGTGGAACAAACCACTTGGCATGACTGATATGTACTCTGCCCTGCAAGTAAGCCTACCTGACCCACCAAATTCCTTTTCAAAGGAGACCTGGTATAGGCAGGGTCTCATTGAGGGAGCTGGGTGACCATGTGGCCATTGCGGGCCCTCAGACACAGGCACTCACAGCCAGTGTGCCCATCCAGTTGGTTAAATGAGTGTCCCATTCCTCTCTGTTTCTTGGGGTCCAAGGATCAGGAACAAGTATGCCAGGTAATAAACAGCATCACCTTAATACCTAGCACAGCCACTGCCACATGGCAAGTGATCACTATGTTTCTGGAGCAGGAACATGACCCTGGCTGACCTGTGTGCCCCACATACGTTGTACACATGTGAGCATTTCATGCCATGTGTGATCTGCAGTCCTAAGTCAAATAAAAGTGTTATCATTTTTTTGGTCCTTAACACAAAATTGTGAAATAGTTATTTAGGGGTCAGGCAAAAATTCAGAACTTAGAATGGCTAATTTAAAGCAAACTGCATAAAATTAAATGCACCTGGGACAAACGTACTATACTATCAATGGTTTGAAAGTACAATCATTTGTAATAGTGCAATCACTACTATAGAGCATTTCCGTTGCTCCACAGCTCCCTGCTGCTCTTGGCATCCACCCCCTCCAGCCTGGTAGCAAACAGCCACAGACATGCTTTCTGTCACTGCACACTGATTCTCCAGTTCTAACTTTAATATGAATGGAGTCCTAGAGCACGGCTCCTTTCACTTGGCATAACTTTCTCAGATTCTCAGATTCTGGTGTGAGCCGTGTTGCAGCTGAGTGGCCTTGGGCAGCATGCCTGATCTCTATCAGCTTTTTCCCATTTCTAAAGCAAGGACAACAATAGGTGAATACTTGAGAAACTGGGGGAGTGAGATATAGACTAATCACAGCATCTGCCACTTGTAGAATGACAACTATCCCAGAATGACTGAAGGATTTCCTGGGATGTGGGACATTCTGTGCTAACATCCATAAAGTTTCAGGCAAACCAGGATGGTTGGTCACCCTAGATGGTGACAGTTCAACAAATGGTAGCTGTGGAAGCCAATTAATTTTAATGCTAATGAGTGGACAGGCTTTCTCCAAGGCTTAGCAATGTGTTTGCACAGCCATGTGCTTCTGTAAGGCTTATGAAAGTAAGATATATATGTATTCTTTCTGCCATTCTCACTCATGTCAGCCCCACTCTGTACATGCTTCAGGCCCTATAAAACTCAGAACTGGCCTGGAGCTGCTCCCGTTACTGCTGGTGGGAGTGGCAGCCTACCAGGTGCCCTCTCTGCAAGACATGGCTGGAGAAATTGCCACTGAGCTTCTTTCTGTCCTCCTACTCCCTCCAATCTGGAAGTAAGCTGTCGCTATATCGTGGTCTCAAGGATTTCTACCTGCCTTTGCCTTTATTCTGTTCTGATTACACCAAAATCATGACCTCAGGATCCCAAGTCTTCAAGATGCATGTTACGTGTCACTGCAAGAAAGCACGCTCAAAAAGAAATAGATTGAGCAGTTCAGGCTTACCTGCCTGATGGTGCCACAGCCTGAGTAGGGAATTGTGAATATCACATGACTCCGTGTTATCTGGGGCTGACACCAGTAGCTCCCGTTCCAGCCGGAAATGACAAGGTCACTGGCAGAATAGCCCAGGGATTGGAGGTAGGCCCTGCTCACACTGGCTTGCATGTGATTCGGCAGGCAAAACAGAACTGATGGACAAGGGCAGATAATACACTTGGTTAGTGTCCCCAGCCCCCCAAGTCCTACTAGGTGCTTTTTCCATATAAAGAGCACAGATAAAGACAGCCGATGCACGTGGTCAGCATGTAGGGTGTACAAACAGAATATATCTCATTGCAACCCCCAAGTGCCTTTCAATTCAAGTCAGCCCCATCCTCATGAAAGCCCAAAGAAGGCACATGGACTTAGGATGTCCCTGATGGAATATAGGAAACAACATCTTAAATAAGTGAAATGTCTACCATATTACCATTTATTCACAAAGTAAAGTAACTCTACAGTCAAATTTTGGTAGTGTTATAAAGCAAGGTCATTTAGCTATGGAGAAAGTCAGTGTTTCAAATCCTGACTGCTTAAAAGACCTTGAACATCACCTTAACCACCCTTAATCACTGTATACATCTATGCATATAACATCTCAGACTGGAGCAACATAGCCTCTGCTGGAAGTGGCTGTGGCCAGCTCCATGCATCTTCAGATGGAAGCCTAGTACATGAGGTCTCAGGGCGTGGCCAGTGTCCCACGTTCAACGAAGGTCACAAAACTTCAAGACAGGTGGGTGGTCATCTCTGCCTTTGGCACTGACTTCTTGCTATCTGCGGAAAGTATAATCTCGTACCTCTACTTCATCTTTGCTGGCTACAATAAGACTATACACCACTTATCAGCCAGTGCTGGCCCTTGACCTTGTGTCCAGTAGCTAGACTCCCAAGACTCACAGTCTAAGGTTTTGGCTAGGCAGGAAATCAAGTGTTGGGGCCCTGATGGGGCTGACCTAATTTTGTATTTCATAACCACAGGACAGCAGCAGAAGGCTCCCAGTGACGTCCCCACTCCGATCCAAGCATTCTCACAGGGAACTTACAAGTGCTGTCATTAGTAAAGGTGGAGTAGTACTCAGCCTGGAACCCTTTCCGTGTGACACTGACATCACTGATGAAGCGAACTGACATGAAGTTTGACGTCGAGGTGAAGGAGCCCCTGTACCCGTCACAGATCTTAGCAATGAGAGGGGAACTGTGGTGGGGGCCATCGAAAACCTCGATATAGTCATAGTTGCAGCCACTTTCAAGCCTGCAGAGTCAGAACACAAAGTCATAGTTCTACTTCTGTCCAGAGTTTGACACAGGGGAAAGATCTCAGGGAGGAGGTCAGACCTTTGTGTTACAAACTCTGACAAAGTTCATCGCTGAGAATAATAGGTTTCCTTAAATCAAGTGGGATTTGTTTTCCCTTAATTGCCAGGCCTGGGTCCTCATCCCAACCTTCTAGAATCACATATATGAAATCTATAGCCCTCTCCTAAAAGCCCTTTAAATTGTAAAAGGAAGGGTGCATATTTGACTTAGACCATTTTTCTTTCATCAAAGAGTCCCTAGTTCTCCTACAGAGTGAAATATATATCCATGATTTCATAGTGATATAAATAAATAATTGAAGAAATAAATATCAGGCAAATCAAATAACCTTCTGAAGTTCAAGTCTCTTATTCACAAAGGTGAAATAATCCTGTCCATGTATACTGAAGAGGTTGTGAGGCTCCAATCAAATAGCATATGGAGAAATGCATCATATAATGTCAAGAGTGGTGATGGCCACTGTTGTTAATATGCTGGCTGAAGAACAGCCAGGGACAGCCCTGTCCCCTAGGAATCAGGAGCTTTAGGTGCAGCCATTACATCACAGTGACAAGGAGACTCGAGTCATGCATTTCTTGCAAAACCCCAACTGAATTATCAAGGCAGAGACTGCTAAGATTTCTGCAAACAAAAATTGAGAGAGAGAACTATTTTGTTCAGTGATAGTCACAAGAGAAGAAAGTACAGAACCGCCTTGTCCAGGATTCTAGAAAACTCTAGTACCTCTTCATGGTCAGCTTGCCACCCCCTTCTTTGGATAGATCATATATTAATGCACTTTTGGTGATGTCTCCTATAACTAGAATAATGATTTCCACTTGGGGGAAGAACAGGTAGCCTAATGTCTGTAGCAGCAGCAATATCCCTCCTCAAACCAATCCCAGGAACTCATGAGAGAAAGGAGGCAGTGGTAAGAAAAAGGGTTCAGCAAAATGGGTGTGGCTCTTAATAGGATTATTTGCATTACTACCCTTAAAACTATTGCTCCTAACAACAGCCTTCCCGCCCACTGGGTAATGTCTTCCAAGTATTTTTGACATACTCTTACAATTTTCTCAGTAATCAATGAGATGGAGATAACAGATATTTCATTCCCCTCTTTTGACTGAGGCTCAGGAAAGATGCAAGACTTCCTATGATCTTACAGCAAATTAGTGGCAGATCTGGAACTTTAAATCAGAGCCCTTCTCTACTCCAGGGCTGTAATCCCCAATCTATTACCCCTCCCCTTATACTATTGTTGGGCTAAGTCAAAAATTAAGCCCATAATAAGAAATGTCACCTATACAAACACCTCCCCTGAATTTCTAAGTATCCCGTCTTCTCTTTCTAAATGTCCACGGGCTCCCTGATGCATTGTGCTCTGCATCCACATACTCACTGGACATCTGTGAAGATGATCGTTACACGGTAGTTGTTTGGGACCTCAATGTCCCACACACATCTGGCATTGTTTGGATAGTTCCAAGGGTAGAATGGGCTAGAAAAACGCCCTGATGATTGGGACAGGAAGCCTCCACAGGAATAGTTTGCTGTAAGCACAAAATGGAAATGCTAGTGGAAGTGCACAGTCATCTGGGAAATTTTTTACACAATCTCCAAGGCAAGGACACAATGGGGGTACCCTGGACCTGGACTATCTACCAAGGGTCAGAGGAGACACCCTCCCATGGTGGCTGTGCTTAGATGAGGTTTCCCTTAGCTATTCCCATCAGCCCTCCACAGTGTCCTCATCATTGAGGGACAGAGAAGGGGAGTATTGGTCAGGGAGCTCAGAACTTACTGTTTGGATGGTTGGTGATGGGGAAAGGAGCTGTTGACAAAGAGAAAATCATGATCAGTTTTTCAGTATCTTTAAGGCAGTTGTTGAGTGCTGGCTTGTCTGTGCCAGGCATGATGCCAGTCCTGGGTTTACAGTGGGCTGGGAGCTGACCCGGGATTCTCACAGCATGGAGAAGATGATACGTCATGAAATGCGGCTGAGATAGAGGAAAGCTGGGGTATGGGAGCCAGAGGTTTGGCTCCTGATCCAGACTTCATGGGGAATAGAGGGCAGACTGGGGAATGGCAGAGGGAGGAAGGGGTGTTCCAGGCAGTGGGAACAGCACATGCAAAGGGGCCCACGTGAGAAGCTTGAGGACTTCCATGTGGATGGCAAGGAGGGCACACACCAAGGGATGGCATCACGGAAGGCCCTGAAGCCTCAAAGCCCTTGAAGGCTAGGCCAGAACTAACAATTGGGCTGGGAGTGACGCCCACATTTCACAAAGATGCACCCGGGTTGTTTTCTAGAGAATGGTGGGTGGGGATAGGCCTGAAATCACTGCTGCAGGAAGCCAGGAGCAAGAGGCATTGAGGGCGGTGATGGAGAGGAAGGAACCAGGGAGCCAGCAGTGTGCTAAGAGTACAGGGCGGACTCAGGGACAGACAAGGAGGGGCTGTTGCTCGTTATGCCACATACTCCATGATGAAGCAGGTTCTATTTGGCCTCCACCGGACAGAGTTTGGTGTCAGGGAAGGAACATGCAGGTCGTACAGGTGGCAGGTCTCCCCAGGAACTAATGGAGATCTGAATCCTGATCAGCCAGGGCACTAAAGGACCAAGACGGCCAAACTCTCCTGGGGCCTAAGGGCTTGAGACATCTACTGCAGAGGATGCAGCCTGCCAGGGAAGACATGACAGACACAGCCCTGGGAGAGTGAACAACATAGCCCACAAACAGCTGAGAGACCCGGAGACCCAGAAAGTAAGATGGAAATCACAGGTACTTACTTGCTGTTGATGTGTGGCCTCCTAAAATTAGACAGAAGAAGTACATAGATTACAAAACTGGCTGGCAAGTGTGGCCAGCATAAAGCAAGAATATACCCAGTGACATAATCTGACCCTGATGGTCAGTACACTGTGGTCCATTGAGTTATTGTGATTGAGAAGAGGCTTAAGTGGGCTTCCCAGTTGTCTTCACAGCCTCGTAATTATTTGGAATTATTTGGAGGTCATCAGCATCACAGCTGAGGTCACAACCGCCATCATTTTCTACTTGCCCAGAATTGGTCTAAGATCATGCCAATTGCCATTGGAAGCAAGTGCTATCACGATTGTGCCCATTTATTTATTTATTTATTTTTAATTTTTTGTATCGTGCAGGTGAAGCCCAAGTTTATGCGATAATCGGAGCGCACTTGTATTTCCCACACACACGTGGCGTTGTTGGGGTAGTATCCAGGGTAGGATGGGCTGGAGAATGTCCCACTGGCATTGAATAAGAAGCCACCACAATTCACCAAGGGTACTATAAAGGAGAAAGAGGGGGATGCCCCCATTGTCTTCGGGTATTTAATGACAAGCAATCATCTTTAGAGTAAGATTCTTCATGCTTTCATCCTCCATACTTTATAACATGACTCGATTAGATAACTGGATACTTAATTATATAACTTTATTCTTTTGTCCTGCATTCAGAAATTGTTTAACTAAATTATGATATAACCATACAATGGGAAACTATGCAGTTGTTAAGCCTTGTTGTGCAGAAATAATTTCAATGTCATAAAAAGACTGACTTTAAGACCACAGAAAAAGTATTTATTATATTCCCCAAAGTGAAAATTAATGTTACAAAATGAGATATAAGACATGTTCTATTGTGTATGTGTGTTTCCAGAATGTACATCAAAATGCCTATAGTAATTATGTATTCATTCATTCATTCTTTCAACAGGTACTTCTTGAATGGTAGACACAATGCTAGGTAATAAAGGTACAGCAACAGGCTGGGCTTGGTGACACACATCTGCAATCTCAGCACTTTGGGAGGCTGAGGCAGAAGATCACAAGTTTGAGCCCAGCCCAGGACACTTAGCATCTAAATAAGACCCTGTCTCAAATATAAAAAGTAAAAGGGCTGGAAATACAGTCTAAATTGTAGCATAGCTATATAATAGACTATATTACAATACAGGCATTGAAAATGATTGTAAAAGAAGTTTTAATGGCACAAAAAAGTAGCCATATCACTTTTTAAGGGCAATAGAAAATTTTTAAAACATACTCATAGAGTGAAATTATATGGAAAAGCATGATTACCTGTTAATTAATTAATTAATGTACTTGTTCTTTTGAGACAGGGTCTCGCCGTGTAGTTCAGGCTGGCCTTGAACCCACTAGGTAGCCCAGGCTGGCCTTGAACTCATGGCAATCATCCTGTCTCAGCTTCCTGAGTGCCGGGATCACATGTGTGTGTCACTATGCACAGCTTGAAATGGTTGATTTTTCATCTGTCCCCCCCCTTCCTCCCAAATCTTTACAGATACCATAAGAAATAAAATCCTTT
>PVJO010031688.1:0-14030 GCA_004026905.1 Hystrix cristata
AAAAGAGTTAGTGGCCTTCATTATTAGCCCAAATACGAGGAACAGGTCAGATTTTTGTGTTTCCTGTAGCAGCACTGATGTCTTGCTTTTTGAAGTGGAATCTCAAGTCTTCCACAGTCTCGCAGGAGTAGCTTTCTCCTATTGGATGATCTTGTTCTTCAGACAGTTCAGGTGGGACAGGCTTTATTCTAGAAAGATACACAGATGGCCTGGATTTGTCCCTAGATGGTTTTCCTTCTCCAGGTACAAGAATATATCCCAGATATTGAACTTTCTGGAGGGATATATGAGCCTTTCCTTTGGAGACTTTATATCCCTTCTTAGCTGGAAAGTTGAGAGTCTGCATAGTGTTGTAGTTAGATAATTTCTGAGTGGGGGTATACAGTAGAATATCATCTACATACTGTAGGATAGTTCCCTGTTTAAGCTATAAGTTCCTCAAGTCTTTCTCTAGTGCCCAACCAGAAAGGTGAGGGCTGTCTCTAAACCCTTGTGGGAGAACTGTCCAAGTATATTGTTGCTTTTCTCTTGTAGTGGGATTTTCCCATCCAAAGGCAAACAGAAATTTCAAGTCTGGATATAGGGGAAGGGAGAAAAATGCATCTTTTAAATCTAAAACTGAGAACAAATTAGTGTCCCCTGGAATTGGGGAGAGAATTGTATGTGGATCTGCCACTGGAAGATGGACTGAAATGACAGCCTCGTTAATGAGGTGAAGGTCCTGTACTATCTGATATTCTCAGGGCTTTACTACACGGATAATGGGGGTATTACAAGGGGACTGACAAGGCTTCAGAAATTGAGAAACTTGTCTATGAAAGACTGGAGACCTTTTTATGTCTCTTCCTTGATTGGATACTGCTTTTGATTAGGTAACCAGCTGAAGTCTTTTAATCTTATAACTATTGGCATTGCAGAATTTGCCCTACCAGGTATTCCATTATACTGTGCAGCAGGATCCATTTGTTGGCTAATTTGGTCAAGGTGACCTGGTGCAGTTCCAACAAGTAAAATCCGTTTGGCCTTAGCTGGAATTTGAGAATTGCCCCCAATTTAGCTAAGTTTAGTAAATCTCTTCCTAACAAGGGAGCAGGACACTGTTGGGCAATTAGAAACTCATGGCTGAACACTTGGCCTTCAAAGTGACACATCAGAGCAAGAATAAAGAAACCCCACCTAGAGGTCCCATGAACCCCAACTATGGCTGTAGACCTAGAGGAGAATTTTCCAGAAAAGGAAATCAAAACAGAATGAGCTTCCTCTGTATCAATAAGCAGTTGAATTGGCTCACTCATGACACCCAAGTTTACCCAGGTTTCCTTGGTGGAGATGGTGATGTCCATGGACAGTGTCATTGCACGTTCCCCTGGCCCTCTTCAGTCATCAGAGCAGGAAATGAGGGTTCTGGCTGGCCTAGCCCCTCTCTGGGAAGCAGGGACAGTCAGACTTCCAATGCCATGAATCAGACGCATCAGCTGCCTCACATGTGGAGCAGGGCCCAGGTAGAGGCTTGGTGCAATCTCAGGCCCTGTGTCTAGTCTTCTTGCACTTGAAACAGAAACTCTTTCCTTGGCTGTCCCTGGGTTTTTCCTTAGACAACCTGGGTGGTTTTAAAGCATTACCAACTGCAACACCTGTAATTTTAGCCTTTCTCTTTTCTCTTTTCTTTGGGTCTTGATTTTTTTGTTTGTTTTTTGTTTTGTTTTGTTTTGTTTTTTGGTGCTAGGGATCAAACTCAGGGCCTTGTGCTTGTGAGACAAACACTCTAACCACTGAGCCAAATCCCCAGTGGGTCCTGATTGTTGAACACAGAAAACTCCGTGTCCAGAAGTTGGGCCATAGGTGTCTGTGGCCCCATCTGAAGTTTTTGTAATTTATTCTGAGTATCTGGTACTGACTGACCAATGAAATGATGTGCTTCTCCCTCCCTGGAAGATGGATCTATATTAGTATATTTGTGGAAGGTCTCTGCTAATTGGTTGTGAAACAAAGTGGGGTTTTCCTCCTGGCTCTGTAAGACCCCACTCACTTTATCATAATTAACAGACTTTTTAATGCAACTTTTCATCCCCATGGTAAGAGCAGCTACCATATTAGACTTCATTTCTAGTCCCTCCTGAGTATTATAGTTCCAGTTTGTCTCTGTTGAAGGGAGAATAGCCTCTCCAGGGTGGTTTCCTTCCCTTTTTAAGGCATACTGTTCATCTGCCTAGTTCCTAGCCTCTTCTAGGATTCTTTGTCCTTCATCTGGAGTGCAGCAATTGGCCAAGATGTATTGGACATTTCACCATGATGAAACAAAAGCAAGGGTCAAAGTTCGAAATCTGTCTGCAAACTTACTAGGATCTTCTGATATTTAGCCTAATCATTCGTTGTACAATTGAATATCTACAACTGAAAAAGAGACTTGTACTCGAGTGTTTCCTCTTGGCCCTCTGACTTCTCTAAGGGGCAGGATAAGTTGTGAATTAGGGCAGTAAGAAGCACCATTTGGACTCTACCTGCGTGACATAAAGCTGTCTGAGAAACATAAAAGGGCTGAGGATGGTTGGATTCCCTTGGGGCGCTAGGCTCCAGTGGAGTTCTTGAGTCATTTAGAGGGGGGTAGAGGTGATTTATCTGCCAGGGGGCTATATGGAGGAGGTTGAGGAGACCTCCCAGTATCAGATTGGAGAGACCTGTATCCCCCTGAGAGAGAAGTAGGGGTCTCAGGACAGGATCATCTAGAATATCTTCCTCCTCTGGGGTCACTCTAGATAAGATATCCCTTGAACCTTCCCTTTGATAAAGAATCATAAAGGCCTGAACATAAGGCATTTCATTCCACCTTGCACATTTGAAACAAAAATGCCGTAACTTCAGAATAGTCTCATAATTCAAAGTACCACCCTATACCCATCTCTCACCACCTCCCAATTCATATTGGACCCAAACCATGTTGCAATAATAGATAAGCTGTTCCTGCATTAGATTGTCAGGGTCAAAGCTTTCCCATTCATCAAGAATGCAGCCAATCACGATATGGGTGAAATCTGTACAGCTGTGAGATCCAGTAGCCTTCCCATCTGTTTTGGGACCTACAGAGAAGGAGATAACTAAGCCTACAGTCCTTAAGAAGGTGTCCCATGCATAAGGAGGAGAACCAAAGTCCACAAGGTTCCTCTTGTGCAATTTAACAAAACCTAGATGGACGTCTCTTTCTTGAGTGGTGCCAGCATCATTTTATGCTAAGAAAGCCCTCCCAGGGCTTTCGACTCCTTATTTGGGCCCATGAACTCATTGGGGAGAAGGGGACAGAGCCACTAGTTGGCTTTACCTAGTTTAAACTCCCTGGAATAAGGGTGGAGTTTTACTGGGGAAGTAAAGTTTCCCCAAGTAAAATTCCACACTTAGCCACCTTGTTGAACTCCTCCACGGTTCAACTTGGATTTAGAAACCACATGGGAAAAAAATCTCCTGCATTTATTCTGACAGAAGTCCTAAAATCTAGGATGGCTTTGCTTTTACACTCAAAATTATTTGGGTTAAGTTTTTAAATGTCAAGTGTTGTTTTGTTTAGTCATTAGGCATCAATCTTTAACTTAGCTGTATTTAAACAGGGAAACACAAAAGCCAGGTGGTGATGGCCTCAGGCAGGCTCTTAGGGTGGCTGAGGCACTAGGTTTCAGCCAAAAGCCTTGAGCATTTTTTAAATGGACAAATTTTTCTTATATTCCATTTCCCACCTTAGCCACAGTCAGTGGCCGTGCCCAGCAGGGATGGCTGCAGGCCCCCACCTGTTGCTGCCCCCATTTGCCCAGGGCCACAATCAGAAGTCCTTTCACTGTAGCTCCAACCCAAAAGTTTTGTACTGGCGAAAGGCTGCATGAGTTCTTTTTTTTTTTAATGGTACATTTTAGATAGACATAGTGATAATATTCATCACAGGGAATTTGTACCTGTACTTGGTACGTCTTGCTGTTTCTTTTTTCCTATTCCCCTCCCCTCCTTCAACCCTTCTTGCCTCCTTATTTACAAAAGCTTTGTTTCCTTTTCTCCCCTTCTATTCTTTTTTCTCTTATCCCTCCACTCCTTCCCCCCTCCTTCTTCCCCTTCCCATTTGAAAATTTTCCTCTCTTTCCCAATATAATACATTTTAGTCCTTATTTATATTTTCAGTTTCTCACACCAGAGAAACAATGTGGTATTTAAACATGTGTGTCCAATTTATTTCACTTAAGGATATGGTTTCCCATCCAAGTACTAACCAGGCCCAACCCTACTTATCTTCCAAGATCAAACAAGATCAGGCGTGTTCAGGGTGGTATGGCCGTAGACAAGAGTATGGTTTCAAGATGCATCCATTTACCTAGAAATGTCTCAAGCTTATCATTCTTTATGGCAGAGTAGTACTCCATTGTATTAAAAAAAAACCCATCTTCTTTATCCATTCATTGGTTGATGGGCATTTGGGCTGTTTCCAAGACTTAGCTATTACACACTGTGCCACTATAAACACAGGTGTGCATATATTGCTGTGGTATGATGCTTTCAATTCTTTCAGGAAAATACCAAGGAGGAGAATAGCTGGGTCAAATGGAACCTCTAGTCCTGGTTCCCTGAGGAATCTCCACACTGATTTCCATAGCGGTTGAACCAGTCTACACTCCCACCAACAGTGGGGAAGAGTTCCTTTTTCTCCACAGCCCCTCCAGCATTTGTTATTGGCTGTTTTGTTGATAATTTGTTGATAATTTGTTTAGCCATTCTTTGTGGAGTGAGATAGAATCTCAGTGTTGTTTTAATTTGCATCTCTCAAGTGACCAGTGTTGTTGAACATATTTTCATACGTTTATTTGCTCTTTCTACTTCTTCATTTGAAAAGTATCTATTCATTTCGGCTGCCCACTTTTGGGTTGAGTCTTTAAATTTGGGGAGTCTGATTTTTTTGAGTTCTTTATATATGTTAGTCCGTCATTGGAGGAACAGCTAGCAAAACTTTCTTCCTACTCTGTGAGTTGTCTCTTCACTCTGTTGGTGGCTTCTTTTGCTGTGCAAAAGCTTTTTAAATAGATGAAATCCCAGTTTTTGATTCTTTGTGATACTTCCTGGGCAGTTGGGGTTTTGTTCATAAAGTCTTTGCCTATACCTATGTCTTCAAGAGTTCTACCTGTTTTATCTTTCAGCAGACTTAGAGTTCTAATATTTAGATCTTTGATCCATTTCTATTTTAGCTTAATGTGTGGGGGAAGATACAGGTCTGGCTTTAATCTTCAGCATACAGAAAGCCAGTTTTTCCAGCACCATTTATTAAAGAGGCTTCTTTCTTCCAGTGAGGGTGATTGGCCCCTTTGTCAAAGATAAGGTGACTGAGTGTGTTTGGATTTGCTTCTGCATCTTCTAATCTGTTCCATTGGTCCTTGGATCTGTTTTGTTTTATTTTTGTTTTTGTTTTTGCCAGTACCATGCTGTTTTTGTTACGGTAGCTTTGCAATATTATTTCAGGTTAGGGATTGTGCTGGCCCCTGCTTGCTTTTGTTGCCCAGAATTCCTTTTGGTATTCTAGGTTTCTTCTGGTTCCAAATGAATTTTAGCATTATTTTCTCTAATTCTGTGAGATATGCTATTGGTATTTTAATTGGGATTATATTAAATCTGTATAACAATTTTGAGAGTATGGCCATTTTCACTATATTGGTTCTTCCTATCCAAGAACAAGTGATGTCTCTCCATTTTCTGATATCTTCTTCAATCTCCTCTTCTATGTACTACAGTTTCCAATGTATAGATCTTTTCCTTCCTTTATTAGATTGATTCCTAGGTACTTCATTTTTTTGGATGCTATTTTGAAAGGTGTTTCCCTAATTTCTCTCTCAGTGAGTCTGTTATTTGTGTACAGGAATGCTATTGATTTTTGAGTGTTGACTTTGTACCCAGCTATGCTGCTGAATTTGGTTAATAAATCTAGAAGTCTTTTGGTGGACTCTTTGGGGTCGTCTATGTAGAGTATCATGTCAACTGCAAATAGTGACAATTTAACTTCTTCTTTTCCTATCCTTATTCCTTTTATTTCTTTCTCTTGTCTAATTGCTCTGGCTAATGTTTCCAGAACTATATCGAATAAGAGTGGTGACAGTGGACATCCTTGTCTTGTTCTGGATTTTAGAGTGAAAACTTTCAGTTTTTGACCATTCATATGATGTTGGCTGTTGGTTTGTCATAGATGGCTTTTATCAGAGTGAGATAAAGACCATCTATTTCAATTTTGTATAGGGTTTTATCATGAATGGGTGCTGGACCTTGTCAAATGCTTTTTCTGCATCTATTGAGATGATCATATGGTTTTTGTCCTGGGCTCTATTAATATGGTGTATCACATTTATTGATTTGTGTATGTTGAATCATCCCTGCATCTCTGGGATGAATCCTGTTTGGTCATAGTGTATAATCTTCTTGATGATTTGTTGCATTCTGTTTTCCAGTATCTTATTGAGGATTTTTGCATTTATGTTCATGAATGAGACTGGCCTGTAGTTCTCTTTTTTTGTTGGATCCTTCTCTAGTTTTGGTATCAAGCATTAACTTGCTTCCAGTAATGAATTTGGGAGTATTGCTTCCCTTTCAATTTTATTAAAGAGTTTGAAAAGTAGTGGCATTAGATCTTCTCTAAATTTCTTGTAGAATTCAGCAGTGAATCCATCAGGACCTGGGCTTTTCTTTGTTGGTAAGTTTTTGATTATGTCTTCAATTTCAGTGGCTGATATTGGGTTATTTAGAGTTTTTAATATCTTCTTGATCCAACTTTGGTAATTCATATGTATCTAGGAATCTGTATCTATTTCTTCTGTGTTTTCCATCTGATTAGAATAAAGGCTTTCAAAGTAGGTATTGATGATCTGCAGGATCTGTTATGATTTTACCCTTTTCATTCCTAATGGCATGGATTTGAGTCTTTTCTTTCCTTTTTTTTTGATAAGGTTGGCTAAGGGTTTGTCAATTTTATTTAATTTTTCAAAGAACCAACTCTGATTCATTGATTCTTTGTTTTGTTTTCTTAGTCTCAATTGCATTAACTTTGGCTCTCATCTTTGTAATGTTCTCCCAAGCTTTGGGCTTGACTTGCTCTTCTTTTTCTAGAAGCTTGAGGTTCAACTTTAGGTTGTTTATTTGATCTTCCTCTATTTTTCTGATATGGGAGTTGAGTCCTATAAATTTCCCTTGTAGGACTGCTTTCATTGCATCTCATCAATGTCAGTAAGTTGTATTGCCATTATCATTAAATTGTAGAAACTGTCTAATTTCTTCTTTAATTTCATCTGTGCCCATGGGTTGTTCAGGCAGGTGATATTTAATTTCCATGTGTTTATGAAGTTTTTGTGGTTCCTTTTGCCATTTATATCCAATTTCGATGCACTATCATTGGTTAATTTGAATTCTTTTGCATTTACTTAAGCATGTTTTATGAGCTAACATGTGGTCTATTTTGGAGAAAGCCCCATGCACAGCTGAGAAGAGTGTGTATTCTGATGTCATGGGGTAGAATACTCTATACATCTACTGAGTCCATTTGTTCAAAAGTTTGGTTTAGTTCTGATATTTCCTTATTGACTTTTTGTCTAGCTGATGTGTCTG
Organism: Hystrix cristata; assembly: GCA_004026905.1. Lineage (NCBI taxonomy): Eukaryota > Metazoa > Chordata > Mammalia > Rodentia > Hystricidae > Hystrix > Hystrix cristata. Next base: position 7,612 of record PVJO010031688.1, read on the forward strand.
TTTGTGACAGTGGGGCATTGAAGTACCCCATTAAAATTGTATTAGTGCTTATTTAGTTTTTCACATTCGTTAATATTTGTTGTATATAGTTAGGTGCACTGGTATTTGCTGCATGTATGTTTATGACTGTCATCTCTTCTTCTTGGATTGTTCCCTTTACAAGGATATAGTGACTCTCATTGTCTCTCTCAATCAATCTTGGCTTGAAATCCACTCTGTCTGTGGATAGAATAGCTACCCCTGCTTTTTTCCTGGTTTCTGTCATGTGAAGAATTGTTTTCCATTCTTTGAATTTCAGTCTATGAATTTCTTTTTGATTTAAATGTTTTTTCTTACAGCTGTATGAGTTCTTAAAGGGATAGTACACAGTTCTCCTTCCTGCAGGAAGAAAGTAAAGTTCTTTTCTCTGATTTTCCATAAGCTCATATGCTGTTTAAAATCAGACACTTACCTGATAAGACCAGTTATTTTAAAAGGTAAAAAAAAATGAGAGGAAAAAAGAAAGAAAGAAAAAAAAGAGATGGCAGTGGCTGGTGATGCATGTCTATACAAGCTACTTAGTCACGCAGCAAGAAAAGATGGTGGTAGCTGGTGATGCATGCTGAAATGAAGGTTGTTTAGTCATGTAACAAGACAAAATGGCAGCTGGCCACATGGCAAAGCAACATGGTGGCACCCCTGACCAAAACACAAGCCAAAAAAAGCCATTTACAAACTAGGGTACGTGGAGACCAGGTTGATTTAAAAAAAAAAAAAAGCAAAATAAACATGTGGGAAACAAAGACCCATAAAATAAACACAAGCAGCTAGAAAGAAAAACACTGTCTACATTCCCTTCCCCCATCTTTATGGCTAGAAAAGCAGCAAACAGTTCCCTGTGCACCTTGAGAACCATCCCCTACATCCTCAGCCTAGAGGACAGAGTGAGGGAAAGAAAGAAAAGAGAGAGAGAGACCTCATGGAACAAAATCGTTATTGCCCAGCTTACCTTATCTCCTGTCCCTGTGCATTTTTTCACGCCCACCCTCACCAAAATGTACTCTCCTGGAATACACTCTCCAAAATGTTATCAGGTAGATTATTCCAAATAAAATGAGCAGGTTCTGGATTGTTCACCCCTCTTTCCAGAGTTGGATTACAGATTCTTCCCACCTCAAACAAAGAACTCAACAAAAACAAGTAAAAAGCAGTGGCAAAGTTTATTTAAAAGACAAAATGGAGATTGGGACAGAAACTGGCTCTGGAAAGTGAGTTTGTGCCAAAGGGGGAAAAAAGGTAGAAAAAAAAATATGTACTGTGTCTGAGAGATGTGGTAAGGGCTATCATGGAAAGATATGATAGCACCGGCTCCTCATGGCTTCCTTTATTTTATACTGTTGAAATCTCGAGGAAACCCATGAGAACTTCTACATCTGGGTCCTGAGAGGCAGTGCTGGGATGGCATGCCTCGGCCTAGACCTGCATGTAGGGCTTTGGGAACTGTTCTGTGCATCTATTTCCCAGCCAGCTTTTACCATGCCCACTGTCCTACCTTGAAGGTACACTTTTTAGATAAATTGTCCATGCTGGATTATAATCATTTTTTCTCTCTTTTTTCCTATTATCTTTTCTTTTGCATTTTATTTATATTTTGAGTTTTGCATAGAAGAGAAAGCATGTGATATTTAAGTTTGAGTCTGATTTACTTCACTTAACAGTATGGTCTCAAGGTACATCCATTTTCCTACAGATGACTCAGGTTTATGTTTATGTCAGAGTAGTACTCCATTGTGCATAAACACCACATTTTCTTTATCCATTGAGCTGTTGATGTACCTATAAGCTGTTTCCAGGACTTGGCTATTATGAATTGTGCTGCCATAAACATGGGTATGCATGCTTCACTGTAATATTATGTCTTTAACACTTTTGATTAATATACCTAAAAAGGGAACAACTAGATCAAATGGAATTTCTATTTTAGTTTTTTGAGGAATCTTCTTACTGATTTCAACTGGGAAAACTGTGGTTTTGCCATTTTACATTCCTACCAACAATGAAGATGGTTTTCTTTTTCCCTGCAGCCCCACCAGCATTTGTTGTTGGTTGATTTCCCTGATGATAGCTTGATTCTTTCTAGAGTGAAATGGACTCTCAGTGTTGTTTTAATTTGCATCTCTCAAATGGCCAGTGAGGCTGAATTTTTTAAAATGTATTTACTGGTAATTTGTGCTTCTTCATCTGAGAGGTGTCTATTCATTTCAGATGTTCATTTTTTGTTTGGGAGTTTAAATTTAGGGGGTCTAATTTTTTTGAGTTCTTTGTATATTCTAGATATTAGTCCTTTGTCTGGAGAGTAGCTGGCAAAATTTTTTCCATTCTGTAGATTGTCTCTTTACTTTGTTGATGCTTGTTTTGCTGTGCAGAAGCTTTTTAATTTGATAGGATCCCCTTTGCTGATTCTTGATATTATTTCCTATGCAGTTGGGGTTCTCTTCCAAAAGTCTTTGCCTACACCTACGTATTCAAATGTTTTACTTATTTTGTCTTCCAACCAATTAAATGTTTCTGTTCTAATGTTTAGATCTTGGATCCATTTTTATTTTATTTTAGGGCATGGTGAGATTTATGGTTCTGGGTTCAGTCTTTGGCATGTGGATATCCAGTTTTCCCAGCATCATTTGTTAAACAGGCTATCTTTCCTACAGCAAAAGGATTTGGCCCCTTTGTCAAAGATAGCACAGCTGAGTGTTCCTGGAGTTGTTTCTGCATCCTCTATTCTGTTCCATTGACCCAGTGTTTTTCGTTTTTTTTGTTTTGTTTTGTTTTGTTTGCCAATATCATGCTGCTTTTATCACAGTAGCTTTGTAGTATAATTTGAAGTCTGGGATCATGATGCCCTGTGCCTCACACTTGTGCCCCAGAATTGCCTTTGCTATTCTAGTTCTTTTCTGGTTCCACATGAATTTTAGGATTGCTTTCTCTCATTCTGTAAGGAATGCTATTAGTAGTTTGATTGGAATTGTGTTAAATCTGTATAACAGTTTTGAAAGTATATCATTTTAATTATTGGTTCTGCCTATCCAAGAATAGGGGATATCTTTCCAATTTCTGATATCCTCTTCCATCCCCTTTTTCAGAGTACAATAGTTTTCATTGTAGAGGTTTTTCATTTTCTTACTGAGGTTAATTCATCTGTTTCATTTTTCTTGATGCTATTATTAAAGGTATTGTTTTCCTAACTTCTCTCTCGGTGTATTTGTTATTCATGTACAGGAACATTATTGCTTTTTGAGTTTGTATCCTACTATGCTACTCAATTTGGTTATTAGATCTAGGAGTCTTTTGGTGGAGTTTTGGGGTCTTCTATGTAGAAGATCCCAGATAATGCAAATAATGATAACATCTTCCTTTTCTATGTATATCCTTTTTCTTTCTTTACCTTGTCTGATTTCTATAGCTAATGTGGTAAGAACTATATTGAACAGAAATGACGGCAGACATCCATATCTTGTTTCTGATTTTAGAAGGAAATTTTTCAGCTTCTCTCCATTTAGTATGATGTTGGCTATTGGTTTATCTCTCTCAACTTGGCTTTTATCAGTTTGAGATAAATACCTTCTGTTCCTATTTTAGTCAAGGTTTTTATCATGAATGCATGTTGGGTTTTTTCAAATGCATTTTCTTGTTGTGTGTTTATTGAGATGATCATGTGATTTTTTTTTTTTGGTCCTTGCTTCTGTTTATGTGGTGTATTGCATTTGTTGATTTGCATATGGCAAACCATCCCTGCATCTGTGGAATGAATCCTACTTAGTTATGATATATAATCTTTTTGGTGATTTGCTGCATTCTGTGTGCCAATACAGTGAAACCTGGGATTGCAAGTAACTTGTTTTGTATTTTGCAAGATGAGCAAACATTTCTAATAAATTTTAACTTGATAAATGAGTTATAAAGGAAATCTCATCTGCAGAGGAGGAGAAAAGGCAGAAGAATCCTTCACTTCAAATGAGATTAGGGAGATGTGTAAAATGTGGGAAACAGTACAAAAACTTGTAGAAAAGCACTACATGAATAAGGCTATAACAGCACAAGCAATGAATCCGTTTAGTGACAAGGGAATGTCACATTTCCATGAAATCCTCAAAAGAAGGCAAAAGCAAGTGTCATTAGATAGATTCCTTGTTAAAGTTGCATGAAAATAGAAAGATTCCATTGAGCCAATAGACAGCAGTGGTTCTCTTAGTGATAGTGAAGGTCGTCCTGCACAGTAACCCTCCTCTCTCTTGTCTCTCCTACACCAGCCATGAAGGTTTTCAAAGGTAAAGACAGGTTAATTTGTTTATTTTAAAAAATATTTTATGTTTTCTTTATACAGTGGTACCTTAATTCATGAACGCTTCTTTTCAGGAACAATTCAGTTTGCAAACAGAAGCATTTGGCAGAATTTTGCTTCTATTTATGAACTCCACATTAGGTGACAAACACAACCACAACCATCTTCCCCACATGAACGTGAGTGAATGCAGCCTAAAATTGTGAAATGAATGAAGTTTGTGAACTAGAGTACCACTGTGTCTTGTATTGTATTACAGTATTGTAATAATTTTTATATTAATATTTTTGGGTTGTGAAATGAATCATCTGAGTTTCTTCTGGGAAAGTTCACTTTGATATATGATCATGTTTCTGGAATGAATTATGCTCACAAACCAAGGTTTCATTGTATCTTATTGAGGATTTTTGCATCTGTGTTCATGAAAGACATTGGCCTGGAGTCTTCTTTTTTGGTTGGGTCCTTTTCTGGATTTGAAATCAGGGTAATTCTTCTAGGCATGATTTAGGGAATACTGCTTCTCTTTCAATTTTATTAGAGTTTGAGGAGAATTGGCATGAGATCTGCTCTAAAATTCTTGTAGAATTTGGCTGTGAATCCATCAGGATCTGGGCTTTTTTTAGTTGGTAGGTTTTTTTTTTTAATTACTTCTTCAATGTCACTAATCCAACATTAGATTACTCAGGATTTTTATATCTTCAATGTTCAGCTTTGGCAATTCATAAGTATCTAGGATTTTATACATTTCTTCTGAATTTTCCATTTTCTTAGAGTACAGGTTCTCAAAGTAGCTGTTGGTAATCTCCTGGAATTCAGCAGAATCCACTGTGATTTCACTTTTTTCATTCTGATTGCATCGGATTTGAGTCTTATCTTTCCATATTTTGAAGGCCTCTGGAGTCCCCTACATTTCACTCTGTCTTGGGAGATTCAGTCTTCCTTGTCTCATGGTCCAAGAGCCAGGAGCCAGGAAGAAAGTGCAGATTGCCCTTTCTTTTTTCTGTGCTGTGTTCTGTCTCTCAACTTCTCTGTGGTCTCCAGTTTTCCCTGATGGGATCCATCCTTCCTCCATCCTTTTTTCCTTCCCCAGATTGTTGTCTTCCAGCATCTGGATTCTGAATCTTGGAGAGGTTGAGTTGTTGTTGCTTACTACTCAACCATTTTCCTCTGACTACTTATTTATAATTTCAGCCCCTATCCCACCTTGTTGTCATGGCTGGTTCCCTTTGGTATGAGCAATTGCTGTGTAACAAGTTACTCCAAATTTAGTAGTTTAAAACAATAGACATTTATTATTATCTTGCATAGTTTCTGTGGGTTATGGAACTCTTTAGGTAGATGGTTCTGGCTTGGAGTATCCTGTGAGGTTATTGTCACATGTCACTGAGCGCTGAAGGCTTGTTTGGGATGGAAAGACCCACTTCCGAGAGGGCTCATTGGCACGGCTGCTGGAGAATGCCTCAGTTCCTTCCAACACGGGCTGCTCCCAAAGGTGCAGGAATATGCTTAGTGACATGGCTGCTGGCCCTCCAGAATAAGAAATCTGAAAGAATCAAGTAGAAGCTGCCTTGTCTTATAATCTATCCTTGGAAGTCACACAGCATCACTTCTGAGTGTTCTGTTCGGCTCACAGGCCAGATCTATGCCATGTGGGGACCTTAGTACTTATCACCTAATGTGCAGTATAATTTTCTTCTTTAAAATATTTATTCTTAGCCGGGTGTGGTGACACACACCTGCAATCTCAGAACTTGGGAACGCTGAGGCAAGAGGCTCACCATGAGTTTAAGGTCAGCCCAGACTGCATAGTGAGTTCGAGACAAAACTGAACTACATAGCAAGACCCTGTCTCAAAAATTAAGTATTTATTTATTTATTGACTGATTATCTCCCCATGCCAGGTATAAACTCCTTGAGGGCAATGATTTCTATCTGTTTTGTTGACTCTTCTATTTTTAGCATCTAGCACAATGTTTGGCATTTAACAAGTACTCAAATATTTATCAAATGAATAATTGAATATAAAGCTATGCAAAATTCTGTCTGCCTATCCTGATTACTATTCTGGAGCAACTTCTCTCTCTTAAATTACAGGGAAGGA
>PVJO010031689.1:0-14045 GCA_004026905.1 Hystrix cristata
TTAGAGATGCATAGCTAGGACTAAAATTCAGAACTTTTCATCCAAAGTAACAAGGCTTCTGCTAAATGTGCCGCAGTATTAAGCCTAGTTGTCCCAGGTCCATACAGCTGTCCTTTCTCCTGCTAGCAAAGAAAGCAAGTGCATACAGCTCATCAGATGAGACCTGAACACCCTGCCATGTATTTCTGAAAAGAAAAAAACAAAAACCTCTGCATAAAAACTCCTTGCAGGATGCCCATGCCCCCCTCACTGAAATGAGAGGGCCTGGTGAGCAGGCAGGCTCGTGCAAGCTCCTGGAGGCACGTCATCTACACGCACTTTCCACAGCACATACTTGGTGCCTCCTCAGTAAATACTGCTGAACAAAAAGTGCGAAGCCAGCGTTGTCAGGAAAGCAGGCCATTTTTCCTCTGCTGTCACACTGCAAAATCAACACAGAAGAGTTCTGTGACCTCAAGAGATGTGGGGATTTCTCCTCACCAACAAGCAATCAAGCAATTGTGCAGTAGCAGGCACTGACAGGTCCCACAGGCTGAATGCTCAGTCTCCAAGACTGTCTTCCACTTCTGATGCCAATCACAAGCCCTAGATGGTTTCTACCTGGGCTCCTGGCTGACCAGCTCTACATCAGGCTTCCTACAACCCTCTCTTCACTTCAGTTACCTTGCTTGAATGGCTCACAGAACACACTGAAGCACATATATTTACTGATGTGTTGTAAAGGATAAATGATGAAGACACAACACTCTCTAGGAAGCTGTGCGTGTTTAGCTACCTGGAGGGTCTCTCACCCTCGTCCTTGGGGTTTCTTAGAGAGTCTTCATTGCAGAGCTAATGCTAACACATGGTCAGCAAAACCTATCTGTTCAGATTCTTCACTCCTTCCCCCATGACATGGGGAAGGACGCCTTCTGAGGGTGGGGGGCGTCTTACAATCTACAAGTAGACCAGGTAGGTCAGAGAATATCCTCATGGCCAACAGCAAGACAGAAAAGTATGGCAAGAGTAGAGCTACTATGACCCATTGTGGGGAAGAAAAGTCCTAGTTTCTCTGGGCTGCTTGGGCAGGGAGTTATGAGCCAGAACTCGTGGGTGAAAACCAAAATATAAATATACATCACACCAGTGAACCCAAAAATAAGTTTTAGGGAAGAGTTTAGCATCAAACAAAGAAATACTAGAAGCCAGAAAACATCTCAGCCTAAGAGGCAACACCTCTAGTTTAAGATTTCCGACTTGCAAGTTCCCCACACATGCTTACCTGTGTCTTCAGCTCTCAGGTTAGGAGGCATTTCTTGAGAACAAACGGGCATTAAAACTATAGTTCAGGGGATGAGTGGAGCCTCAGGATGTAGGAAGAGGGCTGAAGTTTCAAGAAAGACTGCTATTTTAAGAAACTGTCCTGTGCAAGGGTTAGGAGTTGGGACTCTGGAATCAGAGGGTTTCCATTCCAACCCCAGCTCTGCCACTTAGAAGCTCTGATTTTTTTTTCTTTTTTTTTTTTTGGCGGAGGTGAGTTTGAGATGGGAGGTCTTGCTATGTAGTTGAGGCTAGTCTTGAACTCACAATGTATCCCAGGCTGGCCTCAAACTCGCGGCAATCCTCCTGTCTCTGTCTCTCTGGTGCTGGGATTACAATTATGTGCCACCACGTCTGGCTCAAACCCTGTGGTTTTAAGTGGGTTGTTGATGCTTTTCTATGAGAATAAAAATCATGTTAATAAGAGTAGTATCTTATAGGGTTGTGTTGAGAATTAAATGGGCTTTGGAAAACTTGCCGTAGTACCTGGTCCAAAAGAATCACTCAGTGAGCCTTAGTCACTGTTGTTAGAACTACTGCCACCATTATCTGGAGAAAGAAAGAACTGGAAAAGGAAACTTGGGCTAGCATAGAAAGGACAGAATCCTGGCATTTAAAAGACAACTGTTCACTATTTTGCTCCTGGCTCATTCACAGAGGAAAAATTATCCCTATACCCCACATCATTTAAAAACTGGATGGCCGCCAAGTGTTCCCACAATAAGCAACCATTGGCATTACTCAGGTATGAATAGGTTTTTAAATCTTCCATAAACCCAACTTTACAAAGCCTTCACAAATTGCCACTGAGTAATGCAAAATCTGTACACAGTTCTTATAAATCAAATATGATACCTCTGGCCCCAAATAATACAAAGCCACGAGTCTCTAATGCACACACTCCTGAGTACCCATAAAAAGCAGTGAAGACACTGGAAAAGATAACTACTTGTGACAAAACTAAAACTGACTACGGACCAGTACTAGAACCTGGGAACAACTGAAGGCGCAGGATGAAAACGATGGCCCCTGAGGTTTCGGCTCTTGGTAGAGTTCAGCTTTGACAATGGAAACAGAGACCACCGACAAAAGTGACACGGAGTGTGAAATGCCGCAAACCTCGCCTCTCATCTCCCAACGTCAGGTCTGCTTCCCTGTGCTCCTCCTCGACTCCACCCTCCCTCTTCAACTCTACCAGAAACCACGCACCCTAACACATCCAGCACTGATGTGGGTGAGAAGAGACTGATGGTGAGACTACATCTCAAACAGAGGTCTCACTATCAGTGTGAACCCTACCAGCACCGTGGGAACTGTGGCTCTGTCTTCGGAGTACCAGAGACGCCAGCGGTGGGAAGAAACAGAAGGTGCCATGTTAGCAGAGCAGGACATGTCGGCCTTACGAAAATAAGAAGCTGAACTGGGAGAAGTACACATCAATGTGCCGCAAATGTGAAAAGGGCACTGGACTATAAAACCAAAAAAAGTAGAAACATAAGCAAATAGAAATTAAAACGCGAGGAGTTGCATAAAAACCGAATACAGGAGAGAAGGAAACAATACAAGAAAATAAAAGTACAACCGCAAAGCTGTGCATAGTGGCACACACCTACAACCCCAGTGCTCTGGGAAGCTGAAGCAGCTTGGGCAACTTAGTGACTTAGTAAGACTCTACCTCAAAAGTCAAAAATAAAAATGGCTGGGGATGTAACTCAGTGCAAACAAAGGTCCTGGATTCAATCCTCAGTACTAGAAAAAATACAATTACAGAAGTAATGTACACATTAAGAACAGTTTTAGAACCAAATTGATGCTATAGAATATCCATTCAGCAATATGAAAAACAGACTATCTAAATTCTGCTAGAATGCACAAGGAATGAATGAATGTGAAAATTTAAATGATCCCAGTTGTGGAGCACAGAGACTGAAAAGTCAATATAAATTTAATTGGGTATTCGGGAAAGAGAACCCAGAATAAATGGGAAACAAATAATAATCAAAGATATAATAGAAGAAATTGTTCCTCATCTGAAGAAAAACTGCATAAGCACATAAAATGCGCTTTTTACAGAAACAGGTTTTCTACAAAAGTCCATTAAAAGGGACCTACATTTAAACATATGCCTGCAAAACTTTTTCACTACAAGGATGAACTTAAAATAAAATTAAACTAAATTTTAAATCCTAAAAGCATCCAGGCAGATAAGTCATATTTCCTGAAAAGTATGAAAATTAGTCAAGACTAGGATTTCACCAAAGCTAGACAAATCCAGAGAGATACTGAATCACTACCCATAGCATTTTGCAGAGAAAAATGTGCATTATGACCTAGCAATTCTCTGCCACCAATTTATATGGCATGTTAGAAAGGGATTTTCAGATCCATGAGCTCTTAAAATACACAGGAGCTTAAAGAAAGAATCTTTAATTGGTCCAACACTCTAAAGACTAAAACAAGATAAGTATTCCAGAAAGACCACAAAAACAAGTGACTGTGAGAAATAAAACTAGTTTTAAAAGATAAACAATTGGCAGAAAGCTGGATATAAAACTAGATTAAAAAAAAAAAACTAGATCCAATGAGAACAAGCTTGAGGTAGGTTATTTTGGGAGTGACAGAAGTGTTCTAAAACCAGACGATGGTGATACTGGGATAATTCTGAAAATTTTCTAAAAATCACTGAATTCTATACTTCACATAGGTTTACTTTAGGGTGAAGTATATCTCTAAAAAAACTGCTTAAAAGTTTAAAAATTATCAAATATAAAAACCAAAACCAAATACATTAACATAGGCCTAGACATGGGCAGGATTACCAAGACAGTGTTAAACACCTCATCAAGAGAGGTAATATTTCACATCCAGTTCTGACAACAGGGAAAAGTTGATTTTAAAATGTTTTTGAAAAATTAAAAGGTAATTATCAATACAATATATGCCTTCCAAACACTAAAGGCACAAGGGAAAGCAAATATAATCCATGTATCAAAAACCAAAAAACAAAAGAGCAATATAGTATCTTTTTTGGTAGAAAACACAGGTATGTCAGAAAGAAGAGCAATAAAGCACTTACAATGAAGTTATGTTAATCTCACTTGTTAAAAAGGTAAAACTATCAAGCTGGGTCAAAAAATAAAATATTGTACCTAAAACAACCAAAATAAAGGCTAAAGAATGGGAAGCCTAATTTCTTGGTCTGAGGCAAAGTACAAACTGCCAACCAAGAGGTTCGTTTTAGGGCTGGGGATTTAGCTTAGTGGTAAACTGCTTGCCTAGGAAGCTCAGGGCCCTGAGTTTAATCCTCAGCACCAAAAAAAAAAAAAAAAAAAGAGGTTCATTTTAAACAGTTACCTAAAGGGAGGGATGGGGCAGAAAGGAGGGGAACCAAGATGTATCATGTACAGGTACAAATTAACTATGATGAATGTGATCACTAGGTATACAATGTACCAATACATGTTCTTGGTAAATAAAAAATAACTAAATAAACAGTTACCTAACTTTATGGGTCTTGCAATGGAAAGGTGATCATCGCGTAAAGTGGGAAAAAATGACGATTGCAGTAACAGCATCTACAGGACGATTCCGTGGCAAATTGTGAGTATGTGTGTTTGTATGTACACAAACCCAAGAGAATAGGCAAAGAATGTTCGCCTATGTCAGAAATAGAAGATATAGTAAGATTTTAATGCTTTGCTTTGGTTGAGCTGGTTGGTTGGTTAGTAGGGAGGTAAGTACTAGAGATTCAACCCAGGGTCTTTGCACTGAACTACCTTCCCAGCCCACTTGTAATTTTAGGTAATTTTTTTTTAATTTCATGAAGAAAAAAACACAAGTTTATAACAGTAAGAGAATAACAATAGTTAATACACTATATATCATAATGTTAAAAGTAGTTACCCAGCCTTTTTTTTTTTTTAATTTTGAGATATGGTCTTGCTAAGTTGTTAAGTTGCCCAGGGTGGGCTTGAACTGGTGATCCTCCTGCCTCAGCCTCCCAGAATGCTGGGATCACAGGCATGCACTACCATGCCAACTAAACTGAGTATTCACACACACACAAAGTATTACAAATTTGTGGAAAGAAAACAGTAAATACCATTTAGTGTTACCTACCTAAAGAATCATTTTATAATGAAAAAAAAACTAAAAAAAGCTGGGTGTCATGGCATAAGCCTATAATCCCAGTACTCAGGAGGCTGAGGCAGGGGGATCGCCAGAAGTTCAGGACCAGCCTGGACTACACAGTGAGTTCAAGACCTCCCTGGACTACACAGCAAGACCCTATTTCAAAAAACTAAAAATAATAATAATATAATAATAATATTGATAGTGAATATATAATCCCCATAAATTTTATGAAATAAATTACAGTGTGGCAAAATACACATAAAGCTAAAACTAAAACAAAGGGAGAAATTTACAAGGACAAAATACAATAGAAATATCTAATAATTACTTCAACAGGAAGTGAAAGAAATAGATAAGGATCTGAATAAAAGTACTAATTACTAATCTAGATAATTGTTTTGATTACATAAGTATAACAGAATTAAATTAAGAAATATATTAATGAAATACATCAAAACAGAGCATATACTCCATTTTTTCAATGCCCATAGAATATTTACAAAAATTGCTTTAGAATTAGATTAATTAGGAAGTTGCTAAATCATGTTCTTAACTACAACACTATTTTAAAAACCTAAGGATTTTTAAACAAGCTGAAAAATTTGAAATCCATCAAGAGGAAAAATAAGAATAGCCAACAACATTTTGGAAAAAAAAGTGAATAAATATAGTCTTGTTATACTGGATGTTAACATAAATGTTACAATGATCAAGTAATATCACAGCAGCCTAGGAAAAGACTAACAGAAGAATAGAATAAATCCCAAAAAGAGATTCAATGTGTGTATGTATGTATGTGTAATATTGTTTATTATTAATTTAAAGTTTCAAACCAGGAAAAAAATGGATAAATTTAGGAGTAAAACAAAATTAAATCTCTACTTCATCACAGGATACATTTCAGCTAAATATTTAAATATAAAAATAAAACTACAAAGGGATAGAAGAAAATATTGACGCGTATTTTCATAGCCTCTTCAAAATAGAAGATTTTTGATGAATTCATTTTAATAAATTCCTTTTAATAAATATTTTGATGAATTCACTTTAATAAATATCTTTCTGAACAAAAACCTTATTACTTTCTCAAATATAGGACCATTACTGTATTGTTTACCTCTTTTCCCCACCTAACAATGTATAATTAATGTATTTTCATATTAGTATTCTTTTCCATCAGAGTTGTTCAGGTATCATGATTTACATAGCTGCTTCTCCATTGTTAGATGTTTAATTTCTTTCTGCTTTCTTGGTGTCACCAAAATGTTAGCAGCAGTTCTCTCTATTGATATTACAGATAGGATTCTGTGTTTTCTTTGCCAATTTTTATTTTATAAATATTACTATTTTTTCCACAATTATCATGTACAATTTGCATATCAGTTGTTAAACTAATAACAACAGGGCTGGGGATTCAGTTCAGTGATTAGAGTGCTTGCCTTGCAAGCACAAGGGCCTGAGTTCGATCTCCGGCACCACAAAAAAAAAATAAAATAAAATAAAATAATAAAATAATAACAACAGCAGTGCAAACATAATGAAATTATTAGGCTTCTTCATCTTGCAAAGAGCACCGGCACGTGGTTCTTTGCCTCCTTAGCATAGAAAGCAGCACCACGGTTCCATTAATGGAAAAAGATGCGGCTTGCCATCACCCTGCAGGACATGGTCAGTGGGAAGACAACACCTGCTACGACAACAAGGGGAGGATGTGATGTCACATAATGATCCAGCGACTTCAACATTCTCGTCCCAATGCAGAGCTCTTACTGCCAGTTGGAAATCCAGCAGAGACCTCATTAAGGACATCTGTTCTAATTACTATAAGTTTCCCCTCATCACGCATGCAATTCTGAAAACAGCCCTAGCACAGAACTCTGACGCCTGACTCCTAGAGGCCTTTAATCTTCCACATCTGCAGACTGACAGCCGCCAAGGATGCAGGGTCAAGTATTAGTATAGTCAGTAAATACAACCTTGACCCACAGGACCAGGAGGGACGAAGCAAACAGACAACTTCTATCGAAGCCAAAATAAATACAGCCTCAAAGTCTTTAACTAAGGCATCTTATACTGCATCTCGCTAGCACATTTAGATATTGTCATTGCCATTAGAGAATATGTAATATGCCTCTAACAAACTGGAAAGAAAGGTAAATAGCAGTGACTGCACAGCCAGCCAGCCAATCCGCTGCAGTATTAGAATACATAATGAATTCTACAACGAACATGAAATCCCAAGACCCTCTGTCTTGTGCTCTGCCCTCTGCAGGGCAAACTGCTAGTAGAAGGAGCCACAGAGAACTGGTTTCAAAAGAATGAGTCAAAAGGTTTGTTGAAAATTAAACATAGAAGTCTTAGCCTAGTACCTAGGACTCAAAAAAGTTAGTCCCCCTAAAGAGTTTTTCATGGAAAACCAGATGGACAGGTTAGTGAATTAATTAGTCCCTTACAAAATCTAAGTTGGACTGATGCAAAGTCTCCTAACTAGTCTCAGTGTCCATAGTCTGCCCCCCAACACCCACCCAGTACCCCTACTTCTAACCATTGGTGTGCTGTTCTTACACAAAGTGTGCCTCTATGCAGAATGTCCCCAAAATATCTTCCCTGTCTATCCCATTCCCAATCTCAACCAGCCCAGTGATTCCTAAAAAAGGCTCCATATCAAAACAACTTGGAGAGCTTTCTAAAAACGTGCATGGCTTGACCACACTCCACAGCTTTGGAATCAGAATGTCTACAACATGGGTTCTTATACAGCCAGTCATGCCCATGAAGTTTTTGAGACTTAGTTGATTTCTACACTCTAAAACTCTGTTCAAGGACTCTCCTACACTGCTGGTTGGATTGTAAAATGGTGCAACCACTTTGGAAAACAGTCTGGCAGTTCCTTAAAAGTAATATATTATCCCTTTCCCCTTTTGAGAAAGATCTATCTCCTTACTTCCTATTACCTATCTTTTATTTTGCTCTTTATATTTTCACATAAGAGAAACCATGTGATATTTAAGCTTGTGTGTCTGACTTATTTCACCTGACATTATGGTCTCAAGGTGCATCCAGTTTCCTACCAATGACTCAAGTTTATCCTCCTTTATGGCAGAGTAATACTCCATTGTATGTAAATACCACATTTTCTTTATTCATTCATCTGTGAGGGGAAGGGGATGAAAAAAGAACAAAGATGTGTTATGCACATGTACCAACTCCCCACAAGGAATGTAATCATTATATACTGCAAACATGTATTAATAAAAAAAATTTTAGAAATTTAAAAAATGTTTGTAGAGTATTATATATTAATTTGTGATATAACCCATCGGTTCCACTTCCAGGAATCTACCCAAGAGACTGAATACATATGTCCACACAAAGTCTTGAACACAAATGTCTACTGCAGCATCCATAATAGCCAAAAACTGCAAATAACTAGGGTTCATCAGTTGATGCAAAGATAAACAAGTGTATATACCTATATAATGGGACACTATTCAAAATAAAATAGAATGAAGTACATATGCGTAGTAATGATTACACAACTCTGTACATTTACTAACAATCACTGAACTATAATCCTTAAAATAGGTGAACTTTATGACATGTAAATCACACCTCTAATAAAGCTGAAAGAAAGGGAGAAAAGAAATGGGAGGGAATAAAGAGGAAAAGGGAGAGAGAAGGGAAGGGAGGAGAGGAAAGAAAAAAAAACAAGAGTGGAAAAAATTGAGTCCAAGTTTTTGCTGATTCCTGCAGGCTCATCTCTCCAGCCTCTTCCCGGTCCATACTCCGCACCCACCCGACAGCCCATCTCCACCCTCTGTCCACAGAGCCACTGCACAGGTTATCTGCTCCATCTGGTTGCTCTCCCGCCTCCTCTCCACTGTCCTTCACTGGGGAAAGCCCCACACACCTCAGACACTCTGGACACCCCCACAGTGCCCTGGCCTTCCTGTAAGAAGACAGAGCACAGTTGCAGCACTAGTGTCTGTGAACCACACTAGATAGTAAACGGCGTTGTCATCAGGGCTGGTCTGTCTTGCTCACATGTATCCCTGATGCCTGACACAGTGGCTGCCATTGGGTGGGTGAGCCCCAAAAGCAGGCAGAGTGAGTGACTGTAACCCATGGGCAGATGGGGCACACAAAAGCACGACCAGACAAAAGCAAGGCTCACATCATGAAAAGCCTGTGAGCCCTACCTGGGAATGTGGGCTTTGCCCTGTAGAAGCAAAAGGAAACCACTAGAAGTCAGTCTGTCTCCCTCTATCTATCTCTATCTCTATCTCTATCTCTATCTCTATCTCTATCTCTATCTCTATCTATCTCTATCTCTACACCTCTATCTCTAACTCTCCAGTACTAGGGATTGAACCCAGGGCCTTCACACTGAGCTACACTGCCAGCCCTTTTTATTTCTTTAGTCTGAGTACTCTGAGACAAGGTTTCACTAGGTCACTAAGTTGCCCAGGCCAGGCTTGAACTTCCAATCCTCCTGCCTCAGCCTTGCAGACTGCTGGGATTACAGGCGTGTGCCACCATAACCAGCTCCACTAGACAGTTTTAAACTGGAAGGAAGCAAGATCAGAAAATCTGTAAGACTTGAACACTACTTAGGTGATATAGAAGCAGGGGCACAGGAAAAGGAAGGAAGATGGTTCCCAGGTTTCTAGTTCAGATGCCTGAGCTTTTGGAACTGTAGGAACCAGACTGGAGTCACTGGTTCTGATACAAGTCGCTCTAACACCTTGGAATCCCAGCTTAGCCATTCCCCTGAACCGTCACCACTCTGAGAAGGCCTGGGCAGCACTTAGAACTCAAAGCTCACCTCCTCCAGGAAATGGCAGCAACCACAGAAATTGTCTCACCCAACCAATTCATGTACATCCTTAGGATGAAATTAATCGTGGTGATCTTGCAGAGCTTTGGGTAGAATCAGCTGAGCTGATGTTTGGAAAGTGTGTCACAAGTGATAAAGAGTTGTTATCATCAATATGAGGGTAACATTTTGCATAATACCTGATAAGCAACCCCCAAGAAAGCCTCCTTGAAACAGTCACTACAACACAACTGATGGTCTTACACGAACAGACTAAATTCCGCATTTTTAAAACTTTTTTTTCCTGTCTCAAACAACTGGCCTCATGAATGACCCTGATGAGAAAGGAGGAAAACACATGTTGTTGGAAAACTGGGTTTCCCTGGGACTCCGGTAGACGGACAAGATGGAGTTCGGCTCAGATCGTGCTGGCTCCCTCTTTCAGAGACACTGGAGTCCCCTTCAATATTTACTGAATTGACAAATTTTGAAAATCTAAAGTAGCCTCCAACTGATAAAGAAAGATGAGTCATTAGACACAGTGGGCCTTCCTGGAAAACTGTAAACTAATGGCTTTAAAATAGAAATCTAACCATTTTTCCACTCAATGCCTAAACCCTACTGTGTTAATTTGGGTTCCCTGGGCTCAAAGTCAAAGTAAAATAATGCAAGCTTTCTCCTGGGGCCTCTCAGAGAGCAAGAATGCCCAAAAGGCTGAGGGTTATCTTACACAGTGATTATGGGGCAAACATCTAAGCCAGGTGAAGTACCTTGAGGCTTGGCATACACTACGGAGGGAGAAAAGGGAGGGAAAGCAACTAACATTTTTATCATCACCTGCAATCCTCTCTTCCTTGGCCACATGGCACATTATATATAGACGTTAACAGTCCTCCTTACAAGATTACAAAACAAAATTCAGAAAATTAAAAAGTGGTCAGAGATAACGAATGGTATCACAGCTTGGCAATTCAACTTCCGGTTTGTCCAAAAATAAGGAATGTTTTTCCACCGTACATACCAGAACAATTTTTTGAGATGATCTCCAAAAGCCAAAACATCTGAGGAATAAAATACATAATTAAGCAGGTTCAACACAGCATTTGAAACACACACACACAAACACACACACACACGCGCGCGCACACGCGCACACACAAATGAAACCAAGAAAGTGCTCTAGATCCGAACTGCACTGAAACCCTCACTACTTTGACCTTGAGTGAGTCATTTCTCCCTCCGTGTAACTGTACTTGTGAAAGCAAGTCAGACTATCTCCAAAAGCCCTCTCATATGCTGCTGATCACTAGTGATGTGCAAGTCCAAGACGGCTGATCCCTCTCCCATTTTCTTCTCCAAGCCCATGGAATCCCACCTGAACCACCCTCTGGAGTTGTCAAGAACACGGGAAGAAGCACAGCCAACAGAAGAAACAGAGAAAAAAGGCAAGAGTCAGTGAATCCATTTAATCTGCTCTGAGGAGAGCCAAGTCCACAGTAGCACATGGGCCTGATACTCCTGGACAGATCCTTGAGCGGCCTGAACCTTCATCCAGCAGCTACTATCCTCCACCAAGTGCAAACCAGCTTCCAGCAGCGCTGCCTCCAAGCCTCTTGGGGAAGCCTGGACCTCAGGCCAGCCTCCTGCCACACTCCAGAAACCCCCCGCCAGCAGCACGGGAAGTGCCAACTGGCACGGATCACCCAGACCCAGCTGGAGGCACCCAGAGAGGCAGGCCCTCCAAATCTCTGGCCTGGTCAGAAATCCTACCCTAAAACCCTGCAGAAAACCCTGCAAAGCCTTGCAGCCAAGCCAGCACTTGACATAAGTGGCTGGTCGGAGCTGTAGCAAGCAGCTGGGGACAGGCCAGTAGGCACCATCCAGAGAAGCAGCTGCAAGCCTGGGAGTCTTGCCCACTCCCTGATTTCACAGCCCCTCCAATGTCACAACCAACAGCTATCAATTATGAGGTACACAGGGTGGCTGGGTTCCTCCATTCTGGCCCTACTGGATCCTCCCAATTCACCCAAGCAAAGAATTGGTACCCCCATTACTAAAGAGGGACCTGAGCCTCAAAGAAGTGAATGATCTTTCCCAAGGCTAGAGAGGAGGAAGGGCCGGAGCTAGCTACAGAGCCCAGGTCTTCAGCATCTCTCTCCGCTCCCTGCCCAGGCAAGCCTGCCATCCAAACAGGGCCTGGCAGTTAGCACTCACCGCCAAACCATCCCAGGGGCACATCCTAAAGATGATCAACTAGGTGAGGAGAAAGAGGTACCTGGAGGCCCAACAAGAATACAGTGTGTACAGCAGCAGGAGACCAACACCCAAGTGTACAAAAGTGAATGCCTTTGGCAGGGAGTGTCAGTGCTGAATAAGGAAAACCAGAAGGCCAAGGTCTCCCTTATAGCTCTTCAAGGAACAATATATATAGGTATCTGACCAAGCAGGACTCAGAGCTCATTATCATTATTATCATTATTATTATTTTCATGTTATTACATAGTAGGAAATTTATTATGAATTAATAATAAAAATATTACTGTGAGAGCTATATAGAACCTACTGACCCAGGTATAGTTTTGAGGGCTTAAAGTACACTAACTCATTTAGTCTTCTAACATCCTAGGAGATAAGTAGTATAACAAGCTCCATTTAATAGACAAGCACACTGAAATACAGAGAGGCTAAATCATTCATCCAACATCACACAGCTAATAAACTACTTACTGTGAAGACAAAATTCAAACCAAGATAGTCCAGTCAAGAATCTATGCTCAGGCCCAGGCACCTAAGCAGTGACTCACCCTTGCTCAGTATGTGTATTTAAAAACTGCAAAATTGTCCACACAAAGTCTAGTATACTTCTTTCAAGAGTAATTTTGACTTTGAGGGCAATATTAGTCCTATATGCAGCTTGTTTCGCCTTTGCCAATATCCCACACCAGAAATTTGTGTTCCGCATGTGGCCAGTCCACTGATCCCAGCTCTCTGGGAAAGTTAGGCTGGCAGACAGGACTCTGGGCTCGCCTCAGTCAGGCAGTAGCAGCAATTGCAGAGATTCCCTACCCAACCAGTTCACTGCCAGATAGAGAAACTGAGGGCCAACTTACAGTGACTTACTCAGGGTTAAAAACCCCACACAACTATACTGTGATTTTTTTGTTCCCTAATGGGTCCCCCGCCCCTTTCACTGTACCTAATTCAGTGCCATATGCAGCAAATGGTTATTATCTTACTAATAACACCAGCTGACAATTTCCAATGCCTAGCAGGTGCCAGGCCCTGTAGGAGAAGCAAAAGCCACATTATGATTTCCATGGACCCTGGACATGTTTGCCTTTGTGGGTACCTTAAGCCATAAAAATTAATTTCTAAAGATGTTAACTCTATTTTTGGATTTCGCTTTTGTGAAGAACATATTATAATTGTTTAACTTTTTTAAACTTTTCAAATAATTTCTGGTAAGAACACTTACCATGAGATTTATTTACTTCAAAAACTTTATACCACCTCAGAAAACTACAACTAGAGGTTCCATTTGACCCGGCTATTCCTCTGCTGGGTATCTTCCCAGAAGAATTAAAATCATCATATCATAGTGATATATGCACAACCATGTTCATAGCAGCACAATTTGTAATAGCTAAGTCTTGGAAACAACCTAAATGCCCAACAACTGATGAATGGCTAAAAAAGATGTGGTTTTTCTACACAATGGAGTACTACACCACCATAAAAAAGGATAAACTAGAGTCATTTGTATGTAAATGGATGTTCCTTGAGAACATACTATTAA
>PVJO010031690.1:0-14031 GCA_004026905.1 Hystrix cristata
GTGGTCCTAAACCCAGCATCAGTAAAAGAATTAAAGAAGCAGTTTGAAGTAAAAGAAGACAATTTATTTGAAGGTGGGGAAAGGGGGAAGAGAGGGAGGGGGCAGGGAGAAAGCAAGAGAGAACAGACATGATGGACAGCTACTCTGAACTAGTAGGGAGTATTCGAAAGTGAGTAACTCATGGATTTCCTGTCTGCAGCTCCTTTTATTGAGATCCTTGTTCCACGTTGGCTTCTCAAATCTGATTGGCTTCCTGCCTTGTCCCAACCTTGGATATCTTCTAGCCGTGGGACCTTTCCCTGACCTTTGGTAGAGGGTAAAATTATGGGTGAGGGCTTTAAAGACAGGTTACTTAGGTTTAAGGATTAATAAAATAAATAAATAAGTAAAGGGACTTGTGTTTTGTTTTTTTTTTTTTTTGTGGTGCCGGGGATCGAACTCAGGCCCTTGTGCTTGCAAGGCAAGCACTCTAATCACTGAGCTAAATCCCCAGCCCCAAGGGACTTGTGTTAATAATCACACTATTTGGGGCCTCCCTGATCTGTTTCCTTGCCTTTGTCTTTTTTTTTCTGGTGCTGGGGATCGAACTCACGGCTTTGCACTTTCGAGGTAGACACTCTGACCACTGAGCTAAATCCCCAGCCCTGCCTTTGTCTTTCTGATTGCTCAAGGCAGAGGCCACTGCTCTTAGTAAGTCTCTCCGTTAACTTCTAACAAAGCTCAATGAGACCTTCAGTCTATCTTTTCCTACCTATGGGACCCTTGTCTCTACAATTTTGGGAATAATGAGGACTGGGAGTGATGGTACACATTTGTAGTTCAAGCTACTCAGAAGGTTGAAGAAGGAGGGTTGCAAGTTTGAAGCCACCCTGGACAACATAGTGAGATTTTGTTTCAAAACAAAACTGGCTGGGCTGTAGCTCTTGGTAGAGTGCTTGCTTAGCATGCACAAGGCTCTGGGTTCAATCTCTAGCATAAAAAAAAGAAAAGAAAAAAAAAATAGACATGTAGGGACAGGGGACCCCAGAGGGAAAAAATAGGGTGAAGGCCTCATCGAGCTTTGTTAGAAGTTTATGGAGCCAGTGTGGTGGTGCAGGCCTGTAATCCCAGCACTGGGAAGTCTGAGACAGGAGGAAGGCCAAACTTTGAGGCCTGCCTGGGCGACATAGTGAGTTCAAGCTCACCCAGAACTACACAGGGAGACTCTGTCTCAAACCTAAAAAAAAAAAAAAAAAAAAAAAGTTTATGGAAAGACTTATTAAGGACAATGGCTTCTGCCTCGAGCAATTAGAAAGACAAAGGCAAATTTAAAATCAGGGAGGTCACAAGTACCATAAATAACATAAACCCCTGACTTAAAATTTAAACCTAAACTACTTGCCTCTAAGACTCCCAACCTTAATCCTCCATCAGGGGGACCTTACAGGGGGTCATATGACCACACAGGACAGGAAGAAATTCAAGGTGATACCAAAGACAGCCACTGGGCCAATCAGATTCCAGGAGCCCACACAGGAAGAAGAAACCAATAAAAGGAGCTGCAGAGGAGGGCCTCAAGTATTTTGCTTTGGAATGTTCCCTGCTTGTTGAGTAACTATCTATCCTCTTTCCTCCTTTTCCTCCATTTAAAAAAAAACTTTTTTTCCCCCTCCATCTTTAAATACATTTTCTCCTCTTAGTTTAAACTCAGCTCCTTTAGTTCTTTACTGACGCTGGGTTTGTGATTTCTGGGAGCTGCACATTCCAGCAGACTTGTGACATACACTCCACCTCGGGAGTAACAGGCACAGACAGTTTAAATATACGTGTGTTTGAGGCTGGGGATTTAGCTCAGTGGGTGCTTGCCTTGCAAGCACAAGGCCCTGAGTTTGATCCCTAGCACCAACAAACAAACAAACAAACAAACCAACTAACAAATGTATGCTCAATATAATAGCAATGCTACAAAGTATATGTGCAACCAAAGAGAGCGCAAGCAGCGCTACAAAGGACAGCAACTCATCACCTAATGAATACCACAGTCTCTTTTTTTCCCCTACACTCTCTGCAATAGGTACATTTTTGGATTGCTAGTTTATCATTACTTTCTTTCAATACTGGGATTTCAATCCAGGGCTTTCACACTGAATTATGTCCTCAGCCCTTTTTTTTTGTTTGGTTTTTATTTTGGCACAGGGTCTCCCTAAGTCACTAAGTTGTCCATACTGGGCACAAGCTTGTGATCTTCCTGCCTTGCATCTCAGAGATATTAAATAACTTTATCAAGTGTCTACCTACCAGATTTGGAACTTACCGAGACCCTGTCCAAAAGACAAAGCCAAGTGTGGTGGTTCCACACTTGTAATCCCAGCTACATGGGAGGCTGAGGCAAGAGGATCACAAGTTCAAGGCCAGCCTGTGCAGTTTAGTGAGATGCTATCTCAAAAATAAATAAATAGGTACTGGGGGTGTAGCTCAATGGTAGCATTATACACAGCTAAATTAGATAGAAATTAATAGGCAGTCAGACAAGTCTAGGCCCTTGAGGGAGTCAGTGTAGAAGATGAGAACACATCAAAAATGTGGCTGGAGGGGCATTTGAAGAAGGCCACGCCTTGAGGTTAAAGTCGCTGTTTTAGTTACTTTTCTCTCATTGTTGGGACAGAATACTCGACACCCAAAGTTAGGGGAAGAAAGGTTTATTAGCTCACAGTCTGCAGAGGTTTCAGTCTATAGTCCACTGGGTCCGAAGCAGGGCGGCATGGCAGAGGGGCAGGCCGGCCGCAAAGTAGAGTGAGGAAATGCAAGGAATGTATGCAAATAAACAATGCAAACAAGCAGCTAGTTAGCTTCTTCCTGTATCTTTTATCTAGGCTACCTGCCCCCAGGGCGGCCCGCACTCCCACCCCCAATCTCAGTCTCAGGTCCTTGATCCCAGTAGAACCATGCCAAACCGATCAATGGATCAATTTAGTAATCACACACTCTAGATCCAGCTATCTCTTACCACATGAGGCTTTGGGGGGACATCTAGACACAAACCATAACAGTCGCCAAGGCCAGAATTACATCCTGGCCTAAGGGATAAACAGAAATTTGAGATTATATTGTAATTGGTCTCACCCTTTTGAGATTTCCTATAGAGATAGACCGTTGTCTCACTAGGGCTGGGCCATCCTCTCTCACCCACTAAAACTAAGACTGAAATGACTAAGACTATAGAATATCGAATTCCATAGATTTCAGCCTCCCAAAGCACATGAAAGAGCCCCAGTTCCCAAATATGTGCCTCATTCCTTTGAGCACCCACGCTCCCCTCTTGAGTGCGTCCTAGCTCTCTCTCTCTAAAGAAATCTTTCCCACTCTTTAAACTCTTTTGTTCCTTGGAATTCATTCTTCTGCTTTGGGGAACATGACCTCGACACATCAGGTGGGAATGCATACCTCTCCTTTATCAGTAGAGTGTTTCAATCGCCAGTATCACAAAACAAACACATCAAGAAATACAACAGCCCCACCAAGACCTCTAGCTCCCAGAGAGTAGGATGGATCGGGTGACACTCTTGGGTGGGTAGAAGGGAAAGCTCCGGAGACCTGCCCTGAGGTATTGATGTTACAGTTGAGTGGGTCAAAAATAGTCCAGGTTCTTGTGTACGACGAGGAAAAGCATGATCCTTAGTAGGGAGAAACTAGCTGTGCTTATTGGAGATCTCTGGGAAGGTAGCTGCTAGGACAGGGGAAAGGGAGAAGGGCAGGAAGGGCAAACAGGGCAGGAGCAAAAGGCAAAAGGGCCAAAAGGGAAGAGTGAAAGGGAATGGCTCCTGCTAACTCAGGCTCCTTGGATTTAAAGGGTAGCATCTCTGACTTCTAGGTGCCTCCCACTGAGTCTCTCACTGGCTCTGGAATCCTGCCCTCTAGGGCAGGGAGATCACTTAGGCTTTTTGTTATTATGTTTTGTACCTCCTTTAAGAAGATGGAAGCCTGGATAATCCTTAAAATGATGCTTATGTTTGAGCTTTTGAGGAAGGGAGTGGCTCACTCAACTCCTTTGTTTCTAGTTGTGCTACCTTCCCTGGGTGGAAAGGCACGTGGTCTGTCCACTAAGGATACCTTTCTGAAATCACTATTTTGAAGGTGTCACAATTCAGCAGAAAAAAAAAAACAAACAGTTTACTTGAAGTCAGTCTTCTTATATTTCCTCTTCTTCCATAGCCAGAAGACTATGCTAATTTAGAATTTCCAAAGACAGCTTTGTTAGTACACTTGGCAACCCATTGTTTCACAGTCTCGAATCATAAGGTGAGTAGTGACCCAGGTTCCAGGTGAGATGGCAAACATTCCACACAGGAAGTGCTGACATCAAGCTAGGAAGCCCCCACCACCACCACCTCTGCTGCAGCCACCACCACCTCCTCCTCCTCTACCACCCCACCACTACCACCAACCTCGCGAAGGGACAGAGTGAAGGGCATCCAGGAGGGCAAAGAGAGTTAGCACTGCCAAAGGAACATGGACATCGCTAGTGCTTTAAGGTATTTAAATAAGTTTTTGTTGAATAACAAATGTAGTCAATGAACAATTATATCTACAATGTTTATTTTCTCCAATTAGCAATCATACAGAAACTTGGCTTCCTGTTAGACCATGTGGATTGAACAGTGATCTGTTTCTTTGCCTTACATGAAAGTCAGATTTCATCCCTCTCAGCTGGGCACCTATATTCCCAGCTGGCTGGGAGGCAGAGGCAGGAGGATCCAAAGTTTGAGCTCAGTTTGAGCAATTCAGCTACTTAACAAGATCTAGTCTCAAAATAAAAAATAAATTGGGTGTGATGGTGCACACCTGTAATCTCAGCACCAAAAAGGTTGAGGCAGGAGGATTGCCACTAGTTCAAGGCCAGCCTGTGCTACATAGTGAGTTCAGGGCCAGTCTGAACAACATAGACTCTGTCTCAAAAAAAATAAAAAATAAAAAATAAAAAATAAATAAATAAATACATACATAAGTAAAAAAAATTTAAAATTAAAAAAAGCTAGCTAAGTGAAAAGACCCTGGGTTTAATCCCAAGTACAGCACACAAACACAAACACACACATGCACACACACAAATCCACTCCTCTATATTTATTTATTTTTCCACCCCTCTGTATTTAATCAGCTATATTTACTTCTTTATTGTAGTGTTAAAATTTTTTTTTTACCTTTAATTGACCTGCTATATTTGTATTTAATTTATTGCAGGTTGTATATTCCTAATCCAAAAATCTGAAATCTGAAATGCTCCAACAGCCAAAACTTTTGAACAGCAACATGATGCCACAAGTAGAAAATTCCATACTATGAAACTTTGTTTCAAATTGGGTGGGCATGGTGGCTGTCATAATCCTGGCATTGTGGGAGGCTGAGGCAGGATGATTACAAGTTTGAGCTCAGCCAATTTAGCAAGATTCTGCCTCAAAATAACAAATGAAAAAAGATCTGGGGATGTATCCCAGTGGGAAGGGCCCATATTCAATCTTAGTACTGGGAAGAGGGTGGATTTGTCTCATGGAAAAAATTATTTTGTTTAAAATTATTTTCAAAGAAAAATAAAAAATAAAAGAAACTGTCTTTAGGCAGGGTTTCGTGGCACACACCTATAGTCCCAGTGTTATCAAGTGGGTTCCGATATTCCTGGGTTCTTCTCCTCCTCGAGCAAGGAATTGAACGAGGAGGGAAAACATTAGTTCTAAAGTTTTATTTAAGATTATAGAGAAAAGAAGAAAAGGAAAGTTGAGAGTAACAATAGAAACAGCAAAATATGTACCAGGCCTAAAAGGTGCAGTAGGGGTTGCCACAGAAAGACAGAATAGCGGTGGTGGTGGGCATGCAGACACCTCCATGGGAGGGAAAAGGGAGAGCCCTCTCCCTAGCAGCTCTGTAGGAAAGAGGAGAGCTTCCGGTGTTGCTTCTCTTTATGGAATGGTGTTCCCGTGGAAACTGGCGAGAACTCACTACAGTTCACTGAGGAGGCCAGTGCCTGAAATTGGTGCCTCAGGCTGACTTCAGGTCCAGGCCACTCCCCCAGGTCACATTCACTTGCCAGCCAGCCTTAGCCATGCCCTATTCCTACCTCACCAGCACTCCGGAGATTGAGGCAGGAGGCTTGCTGCAAGTTTGAGGCCAGCCTGGGCTACATAGTGAGTTCAAATCTAATCTGGAATACTTAGCAAGACCTTGTCTCAACCCCCCACCTCTCTCTCTTTTTTTTTTTTTTTTGGAGCTGGGGATCGAACTCGGGGCCTTATGCTTGAAAGGCAGGCACTCTAACCGCTGAGCTAAATCCTCAGCCCCCACCTCTCAAAAAATATTATCTTCAGGCCAGGCATGGTAGCCCATCCCTGTAATCTCAGCACTCAAGAGGCTGAGGCAGCGAGGCACAAGGACTTCAAGTTCCAGCCTGGCCTCAATTGCACATGGACACAGGGAGTTTTAAACCAGTCTAGCTCAATATACAAACAAACGAAATAAAATTGCCTTCATCATACGTATATACTGTCTATATGAAATAGGAAAAAATGATTGATGGGATCAAACCCAGGGGCACTCTACCACTCTACCTTTTTTATTTCTTTTCATTGAAATGGTCTCACTAAGTTGCTCAGGCATCCCTTCAATTTGACATCCTCCTGCCTCAGCCTCTCTAAGTGCTGGGATTGCAAGTTTGTGTCACGGCACCAAGACTAATTTTCTGTTTAGACTTGGATCCCATTTCCAAAATAACTCACTATGTATAGAAAAATATTACAAAATCTGAAAAAATTCAAAGTCCAAAATGCTTCTGTCTTTAAGCATTTTATTTAAGGCACACTCAATCTTGCTGTGAATGAGTGAATGGGTAAAAGAACATATGAGGGCTGGAGATTTAGCTCAGTGGTAGAGTGCTCACCTAGCAAGTGCAAGGCCCTGAGTTCGATCCCCAGCACCAAAAAAAAAAAAAAAAATCGAAAAGAACATGTGAATGAAGCATCACATTCTAAGAATATTTGAAAGAGCTGCTTCCCCTAGACACAGAAAAATGAAGTTTTGACACAGAGGATTTACTATAGGTCAAATCACAACATTATGGTTCCTCCTAAAAGCCATCGAATATCATAAAACTGCATCCTTTACATGAATATTACCAAAAAGCAACCAAAAAAGTTTTTCGGTATAGGAGATTGAACCCAGGGCCTTTACACTGAGCTACATCCTAAGACATATTATTTATTTATTTATTTTTATTTCGAGACACGGTCTCATCAAATTGCTAAATTGCCCAAGTTGGGCTGAGATTTGAGATCCTCCTGCTTCAGCCTTTCAGAGTACTGGGATTACAAGGTTTTGGTCTTTTGCTTGCTAATGGGTAATTCCCTTGCATTTGCCTTAACCTCTCTTGGCATCTTCTAACTATGAGTTTTATAGGTTAGCGTCTCGGGTCACCTAAGGGCTGGGTCCCAAATTGGGGCCGTCGTGAACCGCTGTCTTTGGCTACCTCTGACCTGGTTAATCCCTATCTCAATACCATGGTTGGGCATTTGGATGGCACTGCGAACCTTTTCCTCCCGCTTTCAAGAACAGAATGCAAGCCTTCTCCACCTGTGCATCTTAGCACCTTGCTAACCACTCATAAGTTTTGAAGAAATAATTGGGTGCTGCCCAAATACATTGTTAAAGGCTGACATAACATGGATATGATCCGGGCATTGGCTTTAACACGAAAAATAAAAGAAAGTGGACAAAGATACCGAGGAAACACAAGCAAAAAAATGCTGGTAACAGTTGGAACTGCTGGTGAATAGATGAGGGTTGATTTTACTCTTCTCTCTGCTTTGGGGTAATTTTTTAAATTTTCCATTTAAAAAAACCCCCAAGGTTGGGGATTTAGCTCAGTGGTTAGAGTGCTTGCCTAGCAAGCACAAAGCCCTGAGTTTGATCTCTGGTGCAAAAAAAAAAAAAAAAACAAAAAAAAAACCCCCAAATTTGTTGGTGAGGCAAAGCTAAGAAAGTTTTCCAATATGCAAATAGTTCTAGAGGTATTTATTTTAGTATATATGCTGCCGAAGCGAGTACGTAGAGGTATTTATAAAATAGAAATTTGTAAGTAAAATTTAATTGTAGGGATGACTAGTTGTATCTAATACACTTTTTTTTTAACTTGTTATGTGCCTATTTGTTTTTTTTTTAAATTTGATTTTATTTACCAAGAACATGTATTGGTACATTGTATACATAATGACCACATTCATCATAGTTAATTTGTACCTGTACATGATATATCTTGGTTCTCCCCCTTCCCTACCCCTCCCTTCCACTCTCTCTCCCCTCCTTCTTTACAACAGCTTTATTTACATTTTTCCATAAAAATATGGAATGTTTCACAAATTTTTTTTTTTTTGGCTTCACGAATTTGTGTATCATTCTTCAGCAGGGACCATGCGAATCTTCTCTGTATCGTTTTGATTTTAGTATATGTGCTGCCAAAGCGAACACTCTAATACACTTCAAATCTATCAGAGCTTTTTGTTTCTTCTGGCTGGGGGTGGTGGTGCACACCTTCAATCCCAGCACTGGGGAGTTGGAGACAGGAGGATTGCCTCAAGTTCAAAGCCAGCCTGAACTGTATAGCAAGACCCTGTCTCAAAAAACAAAACAAAATGAAACTCTATCAGAACTTTTTGTCTCTTTAATTTTTGTGGGAGGGTACTGGGGATCAAACTAAGGGCCTTGTGCTTGCAAGGCAAGCACTCTAACCACTGAGCTGAATCCCCAGCCCTGTTTCTTTAATTTTAAATTATATTTCCACATGGAAACCATATATGAATATTGCTAAAGCCCTTTGGTTTAGCACATGGTTTGCCCTGTATTAATGATCAGAGCTATCCTTCCTCTCTAGAAATAATTATACGGCTAGTGATGTACGCCTGTAATTCCAGCACTTGGGAAGCTCAGACAGCTTCCCAAGGAATTTCCATGAGTTTGAGGCCAGCCCGGGCTACATAGTGAGTCCAAGGCCATCCTGAATTACAGAGTGAGATTCTGTCAACTTCCCCAAAAAATTATACATAATTTACAGGATGCAAATAATACTAGCAAAGAATTTATATAGCCATTACATTATTTTACCTGCTTCTTCACTTTTCATTTATATATACTTTTCAAAATTATGTTCTATTTTATTTATCCATTTTATTATTTGTTAAACTGTGTCACATAACTGAAACTAAGATATAAATAAATCACCACAGCATATTAATGCACACACATTATTCAACTCTGAAATACTACGATTCAGGCTTTGCTGCTAAAACACTTTATCTCTCATTGATTTTCTGATTTTCTTTCTTAAATTAGTTTTGCATAGAACATATTTCTCCCTAAGTAACAACTGCAGACCAGTGTGGTGTTGCATGTCTGTAATCCCAGCACTTGGGAGGCTGAGGTAGGAGGATCACCATGAGTTGGAGGCCAGCCTGAACTGTGTAGTGAGACCCAGCTCCAAAATACCAAAAAGAGAAAAAAGAAAAGAGAAGGAAAGGAGGAAAGAAAGAAAGAAAAAAGGGAGAGAGGGAGGAAGGAAGGAAGAGGAAGAGAGAGGGTTGGGGATATAGTCAACTCAAAGGCCCTGGGTTCAATCCCCAGGACTGTAAAACAAACAAACAACAACAACAAATGGAAACCCTTGCTGGCATGGTGGCACATGTGGTGGACTGATACAGTCACCTTGAGCAGGGACGCCCAGCCGGGCTGAGTCGGTGTGGTTCTGGGCCTAGAGGATCCACCTGAGGATTACTACTAACACAACATAAAGGAGAACGGGAGCAGAAGATGGGGGCCTGCTGTTTCCTGGGAGACGCTCTGTTGTGGCTGCTTCTCCTGAAGGGAACTCGGCTGTTATCATCGCAGAAGGAGCTCGAGGCCTTGCTATCTGGAGGATGGCTGCTGTTTGCTGCAGGGGAGCTCTGTGCTTCATCTCTGCTGTGAGTGTCATATCCTGGTTCCAGTAAAGATTTCTTCAGCCTTTTGGTGCAGACACATGTACATGGGACAGTGCTGTGGGCTCCCAGCATTTAATCGAATCTTTTGGGTCTCCAGTGTACAGACAGATGTTCTGCACTCTTCCTGCATCCAACTTGATGTTGTAACTTGTGATGTCCTGTATTAAATCTGCTCTCTTGCAAACCATTGACTGGAGAACCCACCGACCAATACAGCACACACCTGTGATGCCAGCACCCTGGGACCCTGAGACAGGAAGATCAGAAGTTTGAGCCCAACCTGACCAACTCTATAAACTAGTGAAACCCTATTTCAAAATAAAATTCACAAAGGTCCGAGGACACAGCTCAATTCAAAGGCTCTGGGTTCAGTCCTCAGACACACACACACACACACACACACACACACACACACCCCTTTTTGTTGTTTCTGTTCTGGTTTTACTTTTGTCTTTCAGTGCTGAGGATTGAACTCAAGGCCTTGTGCATACTAAGCAAGTGCTCTACCACTAATTTACATCCCTCCCCGGTGCTGGAATAACAGCTATGTAACCACCACATCCGGCTGTCAATTTCTTTCCTTTTAGCATAGTGCATTTATTTTCTGGTGAATCGTTTCATATAGATGGAACTGATCTAAGTCAGACAAAATGGAATGTAAACGTTATAATGCTCCTGTTTGAAATGAAATTTGTAGGTTTCAAACATGCCCTCACATGCTTATGATAAAATAGTGATTTATCTGAGTATCTGTTTAGAGGTCTAGCTGAGTTCACGAATATTTTACTTCCCTCCTGGCACACATAAGTTCATCATTAATTTATTGAAGACTTACTATGTGTTTTAGGGCAGTCACAGAATCAGAATATTCAGTTCTAGGTCTACCCGAAATGGTGAAGAGCCAAAGTGAATTGCAAAGACAAGGTCCCACTTGAGGAGATTTTCATTCTGTCATTCCTGATAAGTGTCTTTCGTCTTGTTTGCAGAGTGTTTTGGAGAACAAGAGGATGGGATGGGAGAGCCTCAACATTTGATTCAGAGGAGGATATCTCATTTCTACTTAAAGAAAAAAAGAGTTTTGGAAAGAAAGAGTCAAAGACATCCGGACACAGTGCGGACAGCACCGAGCAGCCGGTCCTTCAAGCGATCACATTTCCCTGCTCCCTATGCAAGCAGGAGATCAAAGTTTCTGGTGCTTTTCTCCACAGGAAGGAGCACATAGCTCTGGCCATGCTGGGTCTCCAGGGGAGGGCTGGGAAGAGGTGGCCCTCCTCTAATATCATTGTTCAGAGACAGATTTTAATTTCCAAACTACTGTCGTCCGTTATGTTCAATGAAAAAGTCCTACAGAGCATTAATAATGCTTTTGAGCTACTTTGGAAGAAACAAACGCCAATACACTGTAAGATTTTTGATAACATCAACAGGAGCTGTATATATTCTAAAAATATCTATCACCTATTAATTAAAGGAGTAGCCACCTGTGAAGACAGGAATTCTACAAGGAATGCTGACATGAATGATAAATTCATGATAATAAACAATTTTGGCAACAAACCCAATGTGTGTTTTTTCGGTTTGTTCGATGGACACGGTGGTGCTGCAGCAGCAGACTTGGCATTAGCGGAACTCCCAGTTTTGCTTCTCCACCAACTTTCTAAATTTGATCCTTCTTACCAAATGACCCCAGAGCAGCAACAAGTCCTCCGCTCCTTCCGCAGCGTCTTTAGAGAGGAATACACAGCAATAGAAGACCTCTTCTCTTTTATGCAGAGAAACACCAGTGCACACAGCTGTAATTATGTGGACACACACAAAGCCTTTGCCAAAGCATTTTGGAGAATGGATAGACTTTTACGTCTTGGAAGGAAAGAAGTCTCCAGGGTTCTGTGGAGCGGCTGCTCCGTAGTAACGTGTATACTGGAAGGCAACATTAAATATCCTTATGCTAATATGAATTGGAGAAAAATCAACAGCGGTGATAAACTGGCAGACAGCTTCCCCTCCCAGATGATGCCACAAATCATTTCTGGAGTATTACATGTTGGAAACACTGGTACGTATGTTCAGTGGCACCAGGTAACATTGTAACATTTTTGATTCCTAGCAACAAAATCCCTCATGCCTCCAGAATTTAGTGGCGTATTATTTAATGACTTTTTGCATCGATCAAGAAACAGCAAAATAGCCACAGTTGAAATACAGATTACAGGCATGAAATTAATTATTTTTCAAAGGGGCATAGATATAAAATAGTAGGACAACAATATTAAAGTTTAGCAGTGCACAGTGGAGTATGCCGGTAATCCAGCAACCCAGCAGGCTGAAGTGAGAAGATCACAAGGTCAAGTCTTGCCTGGTCAACAGCCAGATCCTAACTCAAACTGAAAAATAGAAGGGAGGCTGGGGATTTAGCTCAGTGGTCAGAGTGCTTGCCTTGGATCTACGCATGTGCAGAATATTTGCTTTTCATCTTTTTCAGCATCTCTACTGCAGCCTCATTTGTAAAATTATTGATTGGTTTTGTTTCGATGCTAATGGGGATCAAACCTAGGATCCTCTTCTACTGAGCTCCATCCTAGTCCTTTTTTTTGGTGGTGGGGATTGAACTCAGGGCCTTGTGCTTGCAAGGCAAGCACTCTAACCACTGAGCTAAATCCCCAGCCCCCCGAAAGTATTTTAAATGACTATCTTTCTGCCATTTAAAAAAATAAAATTTCACACAAATCCATCAGGAATGTATTTTGTATTTTATAATAGGACCAGTTATAGCAAGAGAATTAGTTCTTCTTGTTTGAAATTTATAAACTAGAATAGAAAATTCATGAAAATTAGAGTTGTGTATAATCCTGTAATTAAAAAAAATTACCCGTAATCAAGCATGAATGAAATGATGAAATCGTCAAATAAATGTCGAATTCACAAGGGTGGAAAAAGTTACTTTCAAACTACATTCTTGATTTTTTGTCCTTTTCACTTCCAATTTATATTGAATTTTATGATTTTTCTCTCTTTTTTCCTTTTATTAGTACATGTTTGCAGTACATAATGATTACATTCACTGTAGGGGATTGGTACAGGTACAGAACTCATTTCAGTCCCCTTCTTTTTTCCCCCTCCTTCTACCCGCTTTTATTATTCCAGGATCAGATTTATTTATTTATAAAACCTCATAAAATTAATTATCATATATACAGATTGAAAACTAGACTAATAGGTGAAAGAGCATATAAAACATGTAAGACAATTGCACTAAGTCAAGGTACACTTTTAGATACATTGTCCACATGGGATTACCTTTTTTTCTCTCTTTTTTCTTATTATCTGTCATTTTTTATTCTTATTTTTTTATCTGTCATATATATTTTTATATATAATTTTTTATATAAGACAAACCATGTGATATTTAAGCTTGAGTGTCTGAGTTACTTCACTTAACATTATGGTCTCAAGGTGCATCCATTTCTTCCATTTTCTTACAAATGACTCAAATTTATCCTTTTTATTGCAGAATAGTACTCCATTTTTTAAAATCCATAATGGACATATAGGCCACTTCCAAGATTTAGCTATTGTGAGATGTGTTGCTATAAACATGAATGTGGATGTATTACTGTAATGTGTCTTTTAAAAATTTTTATGTTTTTGGTGCTGGGGATTGAACTCAGGGCCTTGCACTTGCTAGGCAAGCACTCTAACCACTGAGCTAAATCCCCTGCCCTGTAATATGGTGTCTTTAGCTATTTGGGAAGATACCAAGAAGGGAATAGCTGGGTCAAATGGAATTTCTACTTTTAGTTTTTTGAGGATTCTCCACACTGATTTCCATAGTGGTTGTACCAGTTTACTCTCCCACTAGTAATGGAGCAGGGTTCCTTTCTTCCTTCACCAGCATTTGTTATTGGTTGATTTCTTGATGGAGGCTATTCTTTATGGAGTGAGATAGAATCTCAGCGTTGTATTAATTTGCATTTCTCCCGTGGTCAGAGTTGAATGTTTTTTCATGTAATTTCTCTTGATGTAGTTTTTCTTCTTC
>PVJO010031691.1:0-14038 GCA_004026905.1 Hystrix cristata
TCCAGCCGGGTTCCAGCCGCGTCCGGCGCTGCCGGGCAACGCGCGCCCCGCAGAGACGGGGGCGGGGCCGGCGGGCTGGCGCGCTGAGAGTCGGGTTCGGGGCCCGCGGCGGGCTCCCCCGCGCCCACCCCAAGGAGACCCACGCCGGGAGGGGGAAGAAGTGGGCCCTCCGCTGGGCTGCTGCTGTTCAAAAGGAGTTGGCGCCCCGCGTTCCCCCGAGCCCTAAACCAGCGCTCCTCAGCCTCTCGCTGTGTCCTCTGGGCAGCTTGTGAAAATGCACATTCTTACTGAACACGTCTGCAAGGGGCCCCCAAGTATCGCTTTTCTAAAAAGCTACTAGCAGATACGGACGCTCTGCGTGTCCACCTCCTTTCCAGGGAGAGCGGATCTTTACACTGCCTCGCAGAGTGGGTCCGCACCTCTCCTCTGGTTTGCGTTCGCAGATTTGCATCGGATGCCTTTGGTTGAAATGGAAAGTGGCTCTGCGCTCTACTGGGGATCCTACCTTTCCCGAGATACTGTGTCTGCTCTGCAGTCTCGCCTTTGCCGGATCTGGCCTTCCTGGAGAGAGATTACAAGCATCAGCACTTGTTTCCCAAAGGGCCCCTGCTGTTAAGTAACGTCACCTGGAAAAAGAGCCCCGAGGCGTTCCTGAGATTCACAGGTTCCTTAGTTTGGAAAACTAGAGACCAGGAGTTCCCAATCATGGCCACACATTAGAGTTACCTGGGGAGCGTTTAAAAATGCAGTTTGTCCAGGCCACGAGGAAAGACAATTAGGTTGGAATCTCAGGGGGTGGGACCCAGACTTCAGGATATTTTTAAATTTCCCAGGTGATTCGGGTATTTAGCTAGCACTGAGAATCTCGGGCTGTAAGTAATTTAACACGGGGAACTGACACACTGTGAAGGAGCAGACTGGGAGGTTAAAGTGGGAGACTATTTTTTTTTTAATAGGGTCATTAGAATTCTCCTGAGAAAAAGCCAGGTGTGAAAGAGGGAGTTACAGTCATAGCTGCGAAGGTAGGCCTTCTGTGCCATTACCTAAACATTTCCGTCCAGTGCGTAGCCATTTCTCACCCTGCCCTTCTGGTCACACTCGAAGTCAGAAAAGCTGATGAGCAAGAGTTCCTCCTGGCTCTCTGCTCAGACAGTAGTTTGTAGGCCCAGCCAAATCCCTTTCAAAGATAATGTGCCTGCTGTATGCCAGTTGAGCTAGGTTTCTATACTGTTCCCTGTTCTTAAACACCCAGGCTTCCAGGGGAAGCTTCAATTTGATCTGATTGCAGTGAACTGCTTCTTGGAGCAGAAATAGAGCTGCTGCTAAGCCGCATGCAGGGTTCAGGTGGTTCACTCATCGGTCATTGGTGGCAGAGGCCTGCTGGTGCCAGAGAAATTGCAATTCTGGAATCAGCATCTTGTATTCACAGCTGTGAGGCAATCAACACGATTAGAGTTCACTGGCATTTTCAAAGCTCACTGAGAGCCAGGGCAAATAGGCCAAGGCTATGGCTATGTGTTTAGGACCTTTGCAAAGGGGAATATTGCTATTTTTCGAGCATCAGTCAGGCCATGAGTCAAAAACATAGGCTTTGAAGTGCCTTGAAGATGAAAGTAGTAAGTAATAGGAAGCAAGATGTAGGAAGTAGTAAGGACTTTCCCTTTGTTGAGCTGGTCCTCTTCCATAACCCTGAAGAGTGCAGTGCCCCAGACCTTGGTCTTTAGGATCTACACACACACACACACACACACACACACACACACACACACACACACACCAGGTCCAAGCTGTATAAGGGAACTGTGATTGAAAATAGAATGTTTACACTTTTTAATTACAGTAAATGACACATTGCTATTATTTCTCCTCACATTATCCCAACATTCTTGCCACTTTCTGAAGCAGTTCTGGAAGTCCTCCTTTGTATCTTTAGTTGCACTGTCATGGATGTTTCGGTGTCCTGAATGGACTTAAAACACTTGCCTTTCATGATCATTTTGACTTTAAGGAAGAGCCAGAAGTGGCCTGCTGCCAGACCTATTGAGTAAGGTGGGTGATCACACACCATAATGTTTTAAGAGGCCGCCTGTCCTCTGGATGGCCCTTGGCAGCAGTATCTGTGTTTTTTTTTTGTTTTGTTTTGTTTTTGCCACACCTCATAAAGATACTCATGAAAGAAGACTTCCAGAACTGCTTCAGGAAGTCACAAGAATGATGGGATAACTGTGCTCAGAGTGAGAGGGAGTATTTTGAAGGTCATCAATGGTAACCATTTATTAACCATTCCCTGTATACTTTGCTCACACCTCATACTATGCAGAGTCCCACAAGTGACATCGGCAGCCCTGGTCACTCTCAGATGTTATGCTCAACTCCCCACCTGACACCTCTGCCCATAAGCACCTGAAACATGGCTAAACCAAACTCATGATTTTCCATCATGGACATGTTCCTCCCAAAATGTTTCAAATCAAATAATCAAAATCTTTGATAATGTCCTTGTCTCCTTTGTCTCACCACAAACCCAAGGGCAAATTCTGTCCGTTTCATCTCCAAACTCTCCTGCTGTCAGCCTGCGCTCATCCTATCTGAGCCTGGGCACCTCTCTGGGAACAACTTCAGTGTCTTAGCTTCCCCTCCACCACCGCACTTCCAGGCTACAGCTGTTCTCCATCTAGCAGCTACATTGCTCCTTTATGGTATCAGGAGCATGTGACTCCCTGATCGTGACCGTCCAGTCGCTTCTTACCACTCTTGGAGTACACTCAAAAATGCTTAGCAAGGCACGAGGTTCCACATAATCGGACCCCAATTACCTCTCTTTTGCTGCCCTTTTCCTCCTGCTCACTCATACAAGTCTTCAGATACACTGAGCATGGTCCCTTCTCAGAGCATTAGCCCGTGGTTCCCTCTGTGAAATGCTCACCCTCCCCACCTACCACATGGCTCACTCTTCACTTTGCTCATTTTTCTGCATAAGGATCACCTCCTCAAGAGGCCATTTGTTACCTGGCACCCTCCATAATCCACATCCTGTAACACAGTGTTTATTTCCTACTACTCTAATAACAAAATCACCACAAACTCCTTGGCTTAAAAGGAGACACATGTATTATCTTACATCCCTGAAGGTCAGGAAATTAATTTCCCTAGACTAAAATCAAGATGTCAGCAAACCTACATTCCTTCTGGAGACTCCAAGGAAGAATTCATTCCTGGCTTTTTCCATCTACTAGAGATTGCCTATATTTCTTGGCTCATGGCCCCTCTTCTTCCCTCTTCAAAACCAATGGTTTAGCACCTCTCAGCTTCCATCTGAACATCTTCTGTCTTTCTCTGACTTTGACTTTTCTCTTTCTTCCTCTTATAAGCAAACTCGAGGTCACACTGGGTCTGCCCATATAAGCCTTCACTCAATTTCATTTGCAAAATCCCTTTTGATATAAGAATAATGTTTTCACATAGCATGAGGATTAGGACAAATATCACAGGATGCCCTAATCTCTTTTCTCTACTTTTTTTTTACAACAATATTACTTGTTAAATATTTACTTCTGTATTTATTGTCTAGATTCCCCTTTGAATCAATTAATTCACTTAGTAGTAGAATATAAGAAACTCTAAATAAATATTAAACAGTGGTGTTATCTTATAAAAAGTTATTGTTACACTATATGCTCCTTGACAGCAGAAAATTTACCTTATGCATCATTGAATTCCCAGTATCTGTTTCAAAGCCTAATACATAGTAAGTGCTCAATGAATATCTGGAAGAATGAATAAATCCCTTTCATATTTATCTGCAACAACAAGTTGAATGTACTAGTCAACTTTTCATTGCTGGGACCAACACCTAAAACTTAAAAAAGAGGTTTATTTTGGCTCACAGTTTGCAGAGATTTCAGTCCATTGTTGGTTGGCTCCAAGGCAGAAATGGTGTAGCAGAAAGATATGGAGAGGAGCTAGGAACAAGAATAGATCCTTTCAGGTTACATCCCCAGTGACCTGCCTCTTCTGACCAGGACACATCTCCTAACAGCATATTCAGCTTTGAACTAGTGCTCCCCATAATACACCTTCCACCACTAAATACATAAGACTTGGGAGGACATTCTAGATCTATACCATAATATTCTGTCCCTGCCCTCCAAAAAGCTCATGTCCATATCATTGCACAAAATGCATGCTGTGAGCCCCTATAAAAGTAAAAAACAAAGTTAAATACTTCTGAGATCAATGACACAAGATAAACATTCTCATTCTAAAAAGAAGAATCACAGAATAGAAGGAATCAGACCAAAGCAAGGCTGAAAACTAGCATGGCAAATATTAAACCCTGTCCAGCACCCATGGTAGATTGTGACTGTGAGCTGCAAAAGGCTTGGGTAGCCCTGCATTTCTGGGCTTGTTGGTTGTAGCTCACACAGCCTCTCTCTTGGCCTTGCCTCTCTCATTTCCTGTGACTTTTCTTAGCAGACATTCTACTTTCCTAGCAACTCCAATTTCTTGGGGTATCCACTGAACCCGTGGCTTCACTCTCAGCTTCATGCTTTATCCTTTCAGGGGCACACTGACTGGTCTCCAAGGCCTCCTTTAAAATATGGGTGGAAGCCTCTGTGACTCCAAAATTTTACATTCTGCTTGTCTGTAAAACCAGCACCGTATGAATGATGCCAAGGTTTGAGGTCAGTTTGAACAGTGACTGGGCCCCTTAGACCATGGTTGCAGTGACCTCTGAGTGCCTGTATGGCCGAGCATAGGGGAATGAATCCTGGGGAACCAATGCCATAGATTGTTCTCTTGTTGAGGGGCCTGTGGACTGTCTTCTCAAATGAAAGGTTTATACTTTTGTACCTCTGAGCCTGTGACGTATGGTGTCTTGCTGAGTCCTGAGATGCCTTCTGTAACAGCAAGGGGGTAAATGCTTGCTGTCGCCGTGCACGGACTTACTGTTTTAGGGCTCGATTCGCGGGGAAGGAGACAAGATACCACTCACAAAGATAAATTAAGATTTTTAATAACAATAAAGAAAGAGAAAAGGAAAAACTCTAGGAAAATCATACCACCAATCCATCGTTTCTGTCACTGGCAAACTGCAGCACAGGAGTAGTTCAAGCAGATCTTAACTTTTGCTAGAGAAGCAGCACCACGTGGGACACGAGAAGAAAACACCAGTCATGGGGGTGCCGCCAGCAGCAGCCCCCATCGAGGCACACAGGAAAAAGTATCATCAGCTCCGCGAGCGAAAAACATCAGCTACGTGAGCGAAAAACATCAGCTACACGAGCGAAAGAAATCATCAGCAACCTTGGCAGGCATGAGAAGAGAGAGAAGAGAAGAGAGTGAAGGAGAGAGCAAGAGTGAGAGTGAGAGAGAGAAGCAGAGAGAGAGAGAGAGCACCTGGGTGCTGCAGCTGAAGTTATCTACGCTCTGACAAAGGAATGCTCCCCTCCAGGAAATGGGCGCACGACTTTACCTCAGGCATTCACCCTGGGTCTGGCTAGGGCCCTGGATGTCGCCAGAGTGCATATCAAAGTAAATTCTTTGTTGATAGTAAAACTGTTCCTGCAAGGTTAGCCAGACCTTGGAAGAACAGGTGCACACTGGGAAGGTGAGACCTTTATCAGAACACAGGCATTTGAACCAACTCTCAATAACTATATAATGAATCTTACACCTTCAAACCATACTTCCTATTGTCCTGGTGCAAAGTACCTGGCTTCTTTTTATTGCTAAACTTTTCAGCAACATTGCTGTCTTGGTCCCCAACTTTGCACGTACTTCCCTTCTGTTGAAATTTCAAACTTTTTACATCTGCTTTTTCTCTCCTGATTCTCACTGTAGGTCTGGCTAAAAGCAGCCAGCAGTACCTATGCCACAGTTTAAATGTTGGGCTGCCTTGAAACTTCCTCTGCCAGATAATTTAGTCCTCTGTTCTTAGCCTCCTGAAAACTCTCAGGAGACAGGCAAAATATAGACAAACTCTTTGTCAGGGTGTAATACCCATGGCCTCTATTCCAACTGCCAATGGAGCTTTTATTTCCAACTGAAATCTCTTGAGTTTGGCTTTTATTGTCCACATTTCAATCAGCTTTTTGGTCTTCTGAGCTCTGACCAGAATCACCCATCAAGCTTGGTTTACAACATTCTAGAACTCTATCCTTTATCTCCAAACCTTTCCAAACTCCACATAAACCAATTCCAAAGCCTTTGGAGCCACATGATTGGGTGCAGTCACACCAAGGACACTGCTTCTGTGGTACCAATTTTCAATATTAGGCAGGTTTTCCCATTGCTGGGACACAATATCCAACATCCAAAATTTAAAGGAGAGGTTTATTTTGCTCACAGTTTTCAGGGGATTCAGTTCAAGGTTGATTGATGCCAAGACAGAAACAGCACAGAGGAAAGTTCCTCAACCCATGGCAGCCAGAAAGCACAGAGAGAAAGAGAAAAGATCTGGGAACAAGAACAGACCCTTCCATGTCATACTCCCAGTGATCCACCTCTTCTGATCAGTGCACATCTCTTAACAGCATATTCTGCTATGAACTTATCAGTAGGAGTAGAGGGCCCCAGGATCCAATCGCCTTCCCAAAGCCCCTTTTCTGAATACACGAAACTTTGGCAGGAAATTTTAGTTCTAAAGCATAACAGCTAACACACTCCAGTTAACCCCCCCCCTTAGTTTCTGAAGATAATTTGTCCCATAAGCAATTCATATCAGTATCAATAATAATCCTAAAACACACAGTTCCAAATCCTATAATCCCAAGTGTTGAAATCCTAAAAGATCAAAATCCATAAAGTCTAAAATTATCTAAAGATTTGTATCTCAAAACTCACAATCCTGAAAGATTCAAATCTCAAATGATAAAATCCTGAAAGTCAAAATCCTCTAGACCATAATTCCCATTTTAAAAAAAGCTCCAGAAAGACACAAGAAGTCCAAATTCTGAGAAAAGGATTGGCCACGCGATACTTCAACAAAAACTTCAATTTTAAAATTTGTCATTTTTCAGCATTTGGCCTTTCTTCCACCTGCTTAAATTCTAGGAACTTTAATGAGTTAAAGCCATATTTTCCTGGAGAAGACTAAAAGTTATTGAGGGGTTCAAAAATAATGTGTACAGAAGGAAATTATGGGTAATTATGCAACACCTTACTTGAAACATGTCCCAGGTAGAGTAAACAGCAAGTCACAGTCCCTGAAGGAAAATGGACTTGGCTTCCTTGGATCAGTGCGGTAGGACACAAGTACTTCAAGAACAGGATTTGAGCAAGTGGGAAAGAATCAGATCACACGCTATCTCAAGGTCTTGAGATTTGGATTTTATTCCACCTCAAGTGCCCCTGCCTTAATAAAATATATTTTGTAATCTGCTGTTTGGAAAAGAACAATGGTGGTAGTCATTTGATAAGCTAAGCACTCAATCATTTGTCACACAAATTACAAACTTTAAAT
The DNA here is from genome assembly GCA_004026905.1 of Hystrix cristata. NCBI lineage: Eukaryota > Metazoa > Chordata > Mammalia > Rodentia > Hystricidae > Hystrix > Hystrix cristata. The sequence goes on from PVJO010031691.1 coordinate 7,466, forward strand.
CTAACAGATTCGGGGAGATGAAAGGAAGTGCTGTACGATTAAATATCCACTGGCCAAAGTTCACATTTATAGCAGCTGGTCTTGACTAGAATGAGACGCCCTTGTCCCTTGTCCCCCTGAAGTGTTTTTGCTGGCTGTCAATCCACCTGCCTGTGTCTGGGCACCGAGAAGGTGGCCCGGACTTCTGGCGGCTGTCACATTGGCCTGTGTCCCCGGAACTTGCCCTTCTCCTCCTAGAAGCTTGATTATTTTGGCTTGAGAGCGGGCTTAATGGCTTCCTGAAAATATCATTAGCAATACCAGAGAGATTTTCACGGTCTTCTGCTGACACTTGGATTTCTAAGAACCAGGGATGGAGACTGTTTACAGTACTAGCCAAATTCTTTCCAAGTAAAAAGTGATGAGGTGATATTAAACTAGGTCTCCTATGTGACTTAAAAATATAGTGAATGTTTACATGTTTAAAAAATTACTGCAGTGAAAGACACATTGAAATTAATCCCCCTCAAAATACTCCCTCTTGCTTTGAACGCACTTTCCCCATTCTTGAAACTTTCTGAAACAGTTCTCAAAATCCTTTTTTGTGGATGTCTTTAGTTGTGCCGTTGTGGCTGCATCTATGTCCTGAATTGACTCAAACTCTTTACCTTCCATGGTCATATTGTGAAAGAGCCAGAAGTCACCTGGTGCCAGATGCAGTGAAGAAAGAGGATGAGAACACATTGTAATGCTTTTATAAGTCTGCCTTTCCACTGGGTGACACTTGGCAGCAACATTGACCATATTTTTTAATGCACCTGGTAAGAACACGAAAGAGACTCCCAGGACTGCTTCAGAAAGTGGCAAGAATGATTAGATAAGTGTGTTTGAAGGAAGAAGGAATATTTTAGGGAGATTAATGCAACGTGTCTTTTATCCTAGTAAATATTTTTAATTTTAAAATTCACTGTACATTTTGTTCAATCCTTATACTGTTTAATTCCCTGGAAACAAAACTCAAGCTATAACCAGAGCAAGAAAAATAATGTTCAGAAAGCTTCATGAAAGTTTTTTGAAAGCAATTTTCATGCATTAGTGTATTATATATACGAACCAGGTTTGGGCCAAAGTCCCAAAAGATCAAAACCCTAAAGCCTAAAATCACAAAAGATTAAAATCTCTAACGTATAGTTCTGGAAAACATAATTTTGAAAAGTTTTAATTACATTTTAAATGGGATTTATTTGGGCAATGCACAAACATTACAGAATAATTCATAGGCCACTTAAACATAAAATAGGCAATAGTAACTGTGGTGGACTTACTATTGTGGTCAACTTGAGCAGAACGCCCAGCTGGACTGAACTGGTGCGGTTCTGGGTGTAAAGGATCCACGTGAGGATTGCTGCCGATGCAACATAAAGGCAAATGGGAGCAGAAGATAGTTGCGGGCTGTTTCCCAGGAGAAGCTCTGCTGCGGCTGTTTCTCCTGAAAGGAACTCAGCTGTTCTCATCGAGGAAGGAGCTCTGGGCCTTGCTGTCGAGGATGGCTGCTGTTGCTTCAGGGGCGCTCTGGTCTTCATCTCTGCTGTGAGCATCATATCCCGGTCCCAGTGAAGATTTCTTCAGCCATCATCTGCAGACACGGACGTACGTGGGACAGTGCTGTGGGCTCCCAGCCCTTGATTGGATCTTTCGGGCCTCCAGTGCGTTGATGGACATTTGGCTCTTCCTGCATTTGGCTTATGTGTGACTATTGTAACTTATAAATGTCCCATATTAAATTTGTTGTCTTACAAACCGCTGACTCTAGAAAAGTAACTAATACAGAAATACACATATTTTTGCAAACATAAATTTCTTGTATACAAGAAACATAGTTTTCTTGTATACTAATTTTGTATACATAAATTTCTTGCTAACATGGGTATAACGGTTATGAGCAGACAAACCACATTCATAAAGAAATAGATCAAAAAGTAAAACATATGCAGGAGAGGCTGAGGCAAGAAGATTGCAAGTTCAGTGTCAGCCAGGGCAATTTAGTAAGGCCCTGTTTCAAAACAAATACAGACTAGGTGGTATAGCTCAGTAATAGAGTGCTTGCCTAGCAAGCATGAGGCCCTGGGTTCAATTCTTTATATGTTAAAAAAACAAAAGTGCACATCAGTATGTTTATATGTGTACAATTTAATTATTGCAATCATTTGAAATACCATGATAGAAACTTAAGTATTTTTGTCAAGTTCAATCAAAAGCCACAGTGGGTCACTACAACCTATGCAGTCACCCAAAGAGCCAAGATCTCAAAAATATCTTACTTTCACAAATGCAGAAAGGACAGTTCTTTATTTATTGGGGAAGTTTCGATGTGTTTTTCTGTATGCAAATAGTTTACACACAAGTCAATGTTGTGATAACACATTTTTTGTGTATTCAAATTTCAAAAAAAAGTTAAAACAACCTAGAACGCTCTAAAAATCTTACCCCAATGTATATCCATGATATCGAAATGATGCAAAGAAGAAATACTTAAAAATAAATTGAAAAAAAAACCCTGACAATTTAAATTACTATATAAAAAGACTAAAAAGGGGGGAAATCTAAAATGAAAATTCAGCATATGCACAAGCATATTAAAACAATAAGATTATGAACAGTTGCCTAGAAGTAGTCCGTAAGAACTGGCCAACTCCCACAACTGATCATTCACTGCATAATGAATATTTGCAGCCTGATAGGTAGCTGCTTTTATTCTTTTAGGGCATGGGTCTCAGAGAATACTTTCACATCCATTTTCTATGTGGCGTTCCTCTCCTTGACACTCTTCTGTGGTTCATATCCACCAACATGAGCATAGACACCAGACAGTGCATTCAATGTACTCCACCTGGAATGGCTTTTCAAGGTTCCTGGGTGGACTTCATGTCGCCTTCTCAGAAGGTCTTCCCTGTCCAGCCAATTACAAGTTCACCCCTACTCAGTATCATTTTCTTCTTTCACTTTTCACTGTTTGCAACTATTCAGTTGATTTATTTGCTTATTTCTCACTGTCTTTCCTCTTGCATCAGATTGTTACCCGTCATGTTTTGATCTACAGGATTCCCCAGATGACTCATTTGTTTAGAGATGGGGGTTTGGGTGGGTGATTGGATCATAAGGGTACTCGTCTCCTCAGTGCGTTAGTCCATTGATGAGTTCATAGCTGAATATGCTTCAATGAGATGGGGCCTTGTTGGAGGATGTAGGTCACACAGCTGTGATCTGGAAGAGAGTGTGCTTGTCCCCGGATTTTCTCTCTCTCTTTCTGGCTGTTCTTGCTTTGTGCTCCCAGCTGCTGTGAGATGAGCAGCTTCTCTCCTCCAGGTCTTTTCACCGTGCTGTTTCTGCCTTGGAGCCAGTCAACCATGGACTGACCTCTCTGAAACCATGAGCCAAAATAAACCTCTCCTGTTTTAAGTCATGAGTGTCAGAAATTTTGTCCCGGCACTGGACATATGACTGGCCATTGAGAGCAGTGACCTAGTCGGCTTATTTATGCCTTTAAATCTTGTCCCTGAAATGATAGTCTTAATATAACAGATGCTCAATAAATGAGCTGATGCATGATGAATAAAGTTTTAAAATTGAATGGTATTGATTGCTGATATCAAATATATCAGAATATGCTGAACATATTATGGCTCATGGGTGAGAATAGAAGAAAGATTCCTGACAGTCAGCCATATTTATTTTCTCCATGTCAACACAGACTTTGAGTAAGATAAGTAGTTGTGTCCATCTCTCAGTTCTTTCTGATTTTAAATGGGCACTTTGTCAAGGTGTCCAGGGGACTGCTTCCTTCTCGTGCTGAGTGGAGATTTTGTCAGAATGTTCCTGTTACTCTGGCTCCTGCTGCCCAAAAGGTAGAGGGCCATATGTCCCTACAACAGTTACAGAAAAAAATAGAACAAATCCTAGAGTCCCACTGAGTCAGAATATCATATTTTCTGCATGTGTCCATTTTCTGTACTCAGATTGAAAATCTGTTTAAAAGGAATTGCTCGGTCACATTCTAGGACACATTTTACTCAGTGTGATCTCCAGCATCTTGCTGGGTAGTAACAAGAAGTAACACAGGAAAAAAGAGCAGACTGCTCCTTCCTTCCCTCATGTGTTTCAAAGCTCCCTTTTAGGTAAGTTCTGATATTCATAAGGTGGATTAAAAATCTGCAATGCGTATCTCTCCCACATAGAAAGTTTAAAGCATTTCATGGTAACTGCTAACAGTGCTACAGTATAGAATTTTAAATTAGGTGTAATTGGGCATATAAATAAAATGGGCAGTTTAAATCAGAAATCTATCCTCATTTTCTGCACCATATTTATATATAGTCCTTATTATAGATGTAAAAAAAAAAGGGACATACAGAGAAGGCAATGTTGGAAAATAGCTCATTGCTTTCCGGGTTCTCATCCACAGGCACCAAAGAGTTTGCACTGGACCAGCTGTTGTTGACTCTTACTTCATTATCTGTCACCATTTTTGGCTGTCCATGTCAACAATTTATACAACTAACATTGGCTTTAAAGTAAGAGTTCAGGGCTGGGGATTTAGTCCAGTGGTTAGAGTGCTTGCCTAGCAAGCATAAGGCCCTGAGTTTGATCCCAGCACCCCCAAAAAACAAAAAAGTAAGAGTTCCTTTCTTACAATGAAAAAGTATTGTTTCTCAAGAGGTCCAGGGTCAGACTGTTCTGGGTTGGGTCATCCCCTGTGATGTCATTAAGAAATCCAGGGTTTTGCACATTTCTAATTAACTATCCCATGTAGAAACTCCACTGGTAGTTTCCAGCTGATTGCTGAAATTGTAGGTATCATATTCTCTCCCCCAAAACGTCCAAGACCAAGAATGGAAAGGAAGACAAAAGGTATTTTTCCCTTTGACATTTCTTTTTTTTTTTCTTTTCTTTTCTTTTTTTTTTAGACAGATGAGAAAATGTTGCTTGAAATCCCACCCAGCAGATTTCCTCTCACGTCCCACTGTCTAGAATTGGGCAATAAATATGTCAGTACTCTTTTTAGGGAGACTTTGAAAAGTGTCTTTGGCTTCCAGGCGGGAAAGAGACCTACCAGCATAGAGGAAGAAATGGGGACAACTACTGGGGAGGTATCAACAGTGCCATATTGTCTTTTTCCTTGAGGCTATGTAATTTATCTACATCTGGATAACAAATAATCTCCAAGCATTTGGATTAAAGCAGTGATGATCTATTATTCCTTATGATTCCTTCCGCTAGCTGAACTCAGCTGGGTGTCCTGCTCTGTAGGTGTCAATTGAATGCACCTGCATTAAGCTGGATGCTTCTCTGGGGCTGAAACACTCAAGGCAGCCTCATTCACATGGTTGTCATTTCTGATGGGGTTGCTGAATGGGTGAAGATTAGTGGGGTCAGTCTCTCCGTGTGGCTCATCATCATTTAAATGTCTATCGTGAGATTTGAAAAAATGACAGTGAATTTCAAGAAAGCAAAAGCAGAAGCTGCCAACGGCTGAATGCCTAGGCTGGAAGCTGCCATAGCACTATGTCTGCTTCTTGCTATTCGCCAAAGCAAGTCACAAAGAGAAGGGTAAAGAACAGCCACATCTAAAGGGACAGGTGTGTGGGAAGCCGAAGGAAATTGTTTTCAGTCATCTTGCAGAAAGATTAACACAGTGTACCCATTTGATTAGCAGCAGTTTACATACTTCCTCTATGTAAAATATACTCACTCTCCTTCGGTGCTCCCAAGTCTCATGCAACTATGATATCAGTTGGAAAGTCCTGCATCTCATGGAGGTGACTCTTTTGGGTGTGTTCATCTTATTCTGGAAATCCGGGAAGTGAAATTACATGTCATCTTCCCACATGTGTCCAATATATATAACATGAGCCAAGGGGAGAATAATGATCACGGAGGTTGCCATTAAAAAAGAAGACAGAGTGAGGTTATTATAAACACTTACATATCATGTTTTCTGGATTTTTCTTGGGTCTATCCCCTGCTATTCTAGTATTGATTAGTTTTGATTGTCTTCCCCTTCTGATCCACAGAGAAGTGAATCTAAACCATTTGTGTTCTTTAACCTCATCTCGTACAGACGATCAATATGCCTCCCCTTTTACATAAAAGAACTGGGTGTGTTGGTCAGCTTTCTATTTCTGGAACAAAATATCCGACATGTACAATTTAAAGGAGGAGAGATTTATTTTGGGAACATGGTTTCAGAGGTTCAGTGCATGGCTGGCTGGCTCCAAGGCAGAAACATGGCAGAAGGGCATGATGGAGGAAAACTGCTCAACTCATGGTGGCCAGGAAGTAGAGTGAATGGAAAGAGTCAAAGAAGAAGGGGGCAGGGAATAGATACAGTTTCCACCATCACTCTCCTATGACCCGCTTCAACACCTATGCCTGACCTCCTAACAGCCCATTCAGCTATGAAATCATTGGTAGAAATTACTAATTGTTGGAAGTTAGTACCCTCGAAGTCCAATCATCTCTCAAAAAGTCAAGCTTACAATTAAATTAACCAGAACATCTAGTAATCATAAATTCCTACTCCTCCTTTACCTTGAC
>PVJO010031692.1:0-14089 GCA_004026905.1 Hystrix cristata
AATCTGTAAATATGAAAGTTTTATAAATCTTGTAAAAATAATCTTTCAAAAACACAAAATGATTTTGTATCACCTAAAACTCTTCAATGGGTTCTAATTGATATAAAATATATAATCCTTATTATGTCCTAAGAGGCCCAGCATTGCCCCTACCAGATTTCCCAATTTTGTTTCCCTCACTTTTTATCTGCTTCACTGTGATCAAGCCCCACTTGTCTTTTTCCATTTTTACTAATTTACAGTGATATGTGAGATAATGAAAACAGGGGTGTGCTAACAGGCAGACAGTGTACAAAATGGAACAACCCGGGGAGAAGGCGCTTTTAAGAAATACAGTCTCAAGTAAATAATGTTTGGGTAAAGAAAGACAAGGGGAACAGGAATTGAGCTTAGTGGCAGAGCACTGGCCTAGATTGCATGGGGCCCTAGGCTCCATACCCAGCAGCATACAAAAAAGAACAAAAAGAAAAAAAGAGAAAGATGGGCAAGAGCCCGCGTCTCTAGTTAAAACATATGCAGCCACCTACTGCTACTGGTGTGCTAGCTTCATGAAGTCTGTTTATGGCTTTGAGGGAACATTGTCATCTCCCCTTGTGACTGTAAGCTCTGTGGGAACAGGAACAGTGTCCAATTTTCCTCTGATGTGTCTGCAGCACTTATCACGTTCTTAGTGAGCCACAAAGTAGACACTCTATAAATATTTGATGACTATGTTTGCTTTTCTGCAGTTTGAGTTACCCAGAGTCAATTGCGGTATAAAGATATTAAGAAAATCCCAGAAATAAACAACTCATAAATTTTAAATTATTGTTCTGTGTAGCATGATGAAATCCCATGATGCCTCATCTGGGATGTGAATCATCCCTTTGTGTGGCACATCTGTGCTCTGTGCATTCCTCACATATGGTGGAGGACAGAGAGAGAGATTGAGAGAGTGGGCGAGAGTGAGGAGAGGGGAGAGGGGAGAGAGAGGGAGTGAGCTAGCAAACAAGCACATTTACATAAATTTTGTTATAGTATGTTATTATAATTGTTCTATTTTATTATTAGTTGTTAATCTACTATATGTAATTTATAAATTAAATTTACCACAGGCATATATGTATGTTATTTACAGAGTTTAGGACTTGCCAGAGTTAAAGCATCTGCCGGGGATTTTTGAACAATGGCCTGTGTGGGTCAGGTGGGACTAATGGAATGAACCTGTGAAATCCTTATAACAGTCCTACGGGGTAGTTACCAACTTGACTTTCATTTTCAGGTGAGAAAACTGAAGCTCATGGAGGTTAGGTAATTTTTTCAAGCCCACACAGTAATGAAAGAGCTAAGAATTATCCCCAGTATGTCTAACTTCAACACCCAGGCTCTTAAGAGGGAGCTTCTTCTGGCCTCCCTCATATAAATCTAATCCTCTTGCTGGAAGTCACACCTGAGAGTGTAAAGGGCCTGGGAGGGCACAGAAGAGGGAAGGGTGACTGTTTGGGCACAACAGAAGTGCCAAGTGTTTCTCTGTTGCTGTGTCCCCTCCCCATAATCTTCTTTCTAGTGGTTCTGGAAGCTGCAATTTGGAGCTCGCACCTGGAAGTGAACCATGCCCCTACAGAGCCGGCACTGCTCCCCAAATTGGTGATTTGGCTAATTACCTTTGTGATACTCATCAATTTCCTTTTCATTAAGCAAATATACTAACTGCTATTTTATCTGGGTGTGGAGTTGGAGCCAAATAAAATACTACAATGAAAATGTTGCTGCAAGAATGAAAAAAGTCTTTCCCAACCGAACCAGCACTGGGTGCTCTGAGGAGATCCACAGGTAGTCTATGCAGTGTGTGCCACCTGATTTTCTGCTGGACTGTGGCCGAAAGTACTCTTTGGCCTCATGCCTAGGTGAAGAAAGCAACTGTCTGCATGTTGGTAGCTGATGTGGGTTAGAAGTCTTTGATAACATCTGTAGTGGTAAGGTTTTCTTCACAATAACAAAATACCTGAAGTAGGCTGAGTTAATACATAAAAGAGATTTGTTTGGGCTGATGAATCTGGAGGAGCAGGGACTAGAAGCCTCATCTGGCAATGGCCTTTTTGTTGGGAGAGTCTTTAGGTGGCACAGAAAGTCACGTGGCAAGAGACAGGGCATCTCTGTGTGTCTGCTGTCTGGTTGCTGTGCCTCTTCTTGTAAAGCCACCAGGATTCAATCAGAGGGTCTCTGCCCTAACGACCTTATTTATTTCCATTTACTTCCTGAAAAGCTCCTCTATAAACACTATCATTGAGTTAAGATCCCAACCTCTTAATGCCACTAATATATGCCTCTGAGGATTGGAGAGGGGCTGGCAAACCACATGCAAAATATAACACCGTCAAATATCTCCCCTGAGATGTGCCTCAGTATCTGAACTCTCCAATTGAAATCATTGTTTCAGGTTAGAGACCTAGGGCCTCTAGTAGAACTTATATCCCCCATTGTGAGGGTACACCTTGAAGTCATTATCAGCCATTAACATGTTAACTTTCTTCCCAGTTTAGCCTGCTGATACCTAAAAGTAGAGATGTATTCATGCTTCTTGAGCTAGGTGAATGAGAGAAAAAGGAATAAACTTAATCTCAACATTTAGTGAGTGCTTAACATGTGATACGTACCATGTTAAGAACTTTATGTATACTTTATCACTTTAGTTATTTTAACACCCTAATGAAATATCTTATGTATATTTTGTGGAGGGACAAACAGATTCACAGGGAGGTTAAACTGTTTGCCTAAAGTTACACAGTATGGCTGAGATAGGATTTGAACCTGAATGATGATTTGACTTCAGAGCCTGTATTCTTAATTGCTACACGGTTCTACGTTTGTCAACCTCAGTTTGACTATTTAGAATTGTCACATTCTTTATTCCAGGACCTCAAGTACTTGTTGTGAGCTCTGGAACAGTACCTGGCCTTTCAGTTCCAGCAGAACATGGGCTGGGAAAACAAGTAGACTTCAGAATGGTCTATGAAAGGCAAGAGTGCCCAAGCAGGTGTATTACAGGTTTCTAAGTAATTATTATAATAACAACTAACACATATTGAAGGTTTATTGTGTGTCAATCATTGTGCTATGTCTATTATTTGCATTACCTCCTCTGGAGACAGTAGTTCAGGAGGTCCAGGCTGGACTCCCTCTTGTTAACATTCCCAGGGCTATCTAGGATAGAATTCTAGCACAGGCATTGATCCAGTCTCTGATAGCCTAAAAATTCTTGCTAGTACCTTCTTGGGGGTTAGATACTGTTTCCTGTTTGGTTAGTGGCTGATTTGGTAACCTGTTGTGTGAAAGAATCAAGTAGAATCTTACTACCTAACAGTTTGTTGCTTGAGTATGTGATTCTATCTTTGATTCTTCACTGGCTGATTTATTGACCTGATTGAAGATTAGACCAATACTGGGAGCTTTCAGGTTTAGGACAGAAACCACGATATAACTGAGGTGGCCTCTCCCATGCTTGCTTACAGATACACTTTCATAGTCTCTATCTAATATAGTTCCATCATCTTTCCAATTTGCACTGCTGCCTTGTTAACAAGGTCCTATCATGCGTCAGGAATAAGTCTGCTCTAGTTATGACAGTGACCATTCAAACATAAAACAGCCACTCAAATTTTTCCTGATGGAATTTTAAATTTCTTCTATGTGTTTTAGTAGAAGTCAGAGGAGGATTCAGAAGCCCAATGAGTCATGTGAAAGTTGTTTCCCTTTAAATAGCAAAACCAGCCATTACATTTTGGAGCTACTTTAGTTGAGTGCTCTTCTACATGTTAAATCATCTCCAGAGCATCACTAAGCACACCGTCTCCTTCTCGACTCTTGGTTAGAAGGATGCTTTAACATATTTATCTAAAAGGTTATGAAAGGTGGCATATAAAACATTATGCTTGAATTGTCTCTGGTAAAATATGTTTCTTTACTTTACAAAAAGAAGGTAACTCTCTAACCCATTTTATTAAAACATGTGCTCTGTATCTTTACACTATTTTGCATGTAGCTGGGAGATATTGTACAGAGCTAGCCACACACATATGCCAGGATCAGTTGTATTTGCTCAGTAGTGTCCTGGGGGGAGATTCTGTTAAGTGGTGGAGAACAGATGTTCAGGTCACTTGTGGTTTAAATTCATAACCTTAACCTCGTAACTTTATGCCTTGATATAATGGGTTAACCATCGAGTTATATACTTGCATACATGTGCAGAGATACTCCTTTCATTTGATGTTTCTATCTCTAATTTACAAGTACATTTTGAGTGTAAACTTCCCTTTAGGTAGGTGCCAAGGACCCTGAGGCCAAACATTATAAAATGCTATTTTAAAATAAAGTATCGTAACATTTTGATGTAAGAGTGTTCAGGTATACAAAAGAAATATCTTATGTCTTGTGATTTGCAAGGCAAAACTTTGGAAATTTTGATTTTGGAGCTAGAAAGACGTATAAAGGAAGAGCTAGTTTCTTCTGAAGCAGAATTTTCTTGGTATGTCATTACTCAGCAATACTAAGGGATGAGGATTATATTCCCATGGATCAGCAGGCCAGTAATTTCAGATGAACTACAACTCTGACCATACCCCTTAACGAGATTCCCCTGTGCATTTGTACAGAAGAAAAAATTGTGTTTGACTCACTAAAGCTGTTTTCTGGATTAGTGTTTCTTAAAGTGTGATCTGCAAACCACCACCATGAGAACAACATGGGGAACTTGTTGAAAGTATGCATTTTGGCTCTTACACTGGACTATTTGAGTCAAAAATCCCTGGGTTTGGGATCCAGAGATATGGGTAGTTAACCTATGCTTCTATATAAGGATTTGCATGGTAGGCTTACAGTGGCTGCCTGCAGAGTCTGATGTGGAAGAATGCAAAAGGGCAGTCTATGCACTGGGGAGCCAGAAGATCCAAATGTTGAAGACTTGGAGCTCATTGCAGTGTTCAGTGTGAGTTTGTACCAGAAAGCCAGAGGAGCTGTGCTAGATGGCTGAAGAGTCTGCTCTGGAAGCCTGGAGATGGACATCCAAAGGTGATGATGAAGACCAGAGCGCCTTCAAAGGAGCGGAAGTGAGACTTCCTTCTTTCCCTTTTTATTCCATCCGGGCTATAAGCCAATGGGTCAGTGCTACCCACTCCTAGGGTGGGCCGTCCCTCTTCAGTAAGTCCATCATCCAGGCACACCCAAAACTGTGCTAAACCAATCAGCTAAGTGCTTCTTATTCAAGTCGACACCACAGTTAACTATCACAGTTCCTGTTCCACAACCATTGATGGACATTCTAGGTTCTGTACAGTCTTACCTCTCTTAAGAATACACTTTCTTGGCTGGGGGATGTGGCTTTCAGTGGCAAATCACTTGGCTAGTAGAAACAAGATCCCAGAGTCAATCGGTACTGCTGAAAAAAGATGAATGTGCTTTCCCTTATCCTCGCCCGAGAAGTCCCGCCCACCCTGGGTTCAAAGGCTATCTCCTCAGTGAAGCAGCCTTCATATTCTCCCTTTATTCCCAGCAGATCAAGACCTTTTTGGTGGGTATGGTATGTGCAGCTGGTGCAGGAAGAGTTGGGAGAACTGAAGTGGAATAGCTAGTTAGAGGGAGCATTGTGGGTTTTACAGATAAATTTTGCATCTGGGCTTTTCACTTAAGTTTTCCACAAGGGAAAGAAGCTGAATAAACTGACAGTAAAGTCAAAATGGGCCTGATTGGTTAGGGTAGTGAATTCTAGCCCCATGGCAACTATATTTGAGGAGGAGGTTTGGTGACCATATTGGGACAGGAAAGTAGGTGGAAAAAAGAGGCAAAATGCCCACTTGACAACAGCCTGAAGAGTGGAGTAAGGAGGGATAAAATTATTTTAAGGACTTCACAAAACACTTGCAGAAAATTAATTAAATATATTATTTGAACACTTATGTATCATTTTAAAATGTATATATCTTGGGATTCAGTTACCATTTGTCTTTGTGTTTTCTCAGTCATCAGGTAGTGAAGGATAGTGACTGTCACACGGCTGTCTGAGAGAATGGTGAAGACCAGTTCTCACATGTTCTAAAAGTAGCTGCAGTGCATTAACCTAGATATTAAATACCATAGTATAAAACAGTCTGAGAGTCTTTGGAAGAAAAAGGTTGAAGGCCATCATTATTGCTCATTGTTATCTGAAGTTCATTTCAGGCAAATGTAGATAGCAGCACGACTGCACAATCATGGTCAGCCTGTGAGAAGCTTGATTTTCCTCCCCAGATCGTGCTTCTCACATTCTTTCTCTTCTGTTTGTGCTTATACTCCGGTTACTTCATTCTTGTTTAACCCAGCGGTGCCCCCACAGGTGGGCAGCCGTGGTTTCTGTTGTTGCCATGGGACATGGCCCTAACAGAGACACTGGGTTCACAGATGAGTCATTTTATCTTGATCTTTTACTCCTGTCCTACCAAGTTTTTGTCATGCTAAATGAGGTGCCTGGCATCCATAAACATTAGGCCCATCTCCCAGCAGGTGCGAGAAGACAGAACATAAATGGCAAAAGGTTACAACCATCAGACAAACGTCTAACATCTAGAATATACAAAGAACTCAAAAAAATTAAACCACCCAAATTTAAAGACCTATCCAAAAATGGGCAACCGAAATGAATAAACGTTTCTCAGATGAAGAAATAAAAATGGCAAATAAATATATGAAAAAGTGTTCAACATCACTAGTCATTCGAGAGATGCAAATCAAAACAACGTTAAGGTTCCATCTCACTCCAGAAAGAACCGTGTTTATGAAAAATATCAGCCAATAACAAATGCTGGCGGGGCTGTGGGGAAAAAGGAACCCTCCTCCACTGTTGGTGGGAATGTAGACTGGTCCAGCCACTGTGGAAATCAATATGGAGATTCCTCAAAAAACTACAACTAGAGGTTCCATTTGACCCAGCTATTCCTCTGCTTGGCATCTTCCCAGGAGAATTAAAATCATCATACCACAGGGATATATGCACAACCATGTTTATAGCAGCACAATTTGTAATAGTTAAGTCTTGGAAATAACCTAAATGCCCAACAACCAACGAATGGCTAAAGAATATGTGGTTTTTCTACACAGTGGAATAATACACTGCCATAAAAAAGATAAACTAGAGTCATTTGTATGTAAATGGATGTTCCTTGAGAACATATTCTTAAGTGAAATAAATCAGACACTCATGAGCACACATCGAATTGTTTCTCTGATATGAGAAACCATAACTGTAAATAAGGACAAAGAGGTGTAATAGATATTATATAAAAGGAAGATAATATACAAAGGAGAGGAGAACTAGAAAGAGAGATGGGGGAAAAGCAGGAAGGGAAAAAAGGAAAGAAAAGGGAAAGGAAAATCATGGAGAAATGTGAATAAACCTGCTATAAATAGGGAAGGAGGGAACGGAAGGGAGGGGTGGGGAAGAGGGGGGAGAACCAAGATGCATCATGTACAGGTACAAAATAAATGTGATGAATGTGATCATTATATGTACAATGTACCAATACATGTTCTTGGTTAAAAAAACAAAACAAAAGAAAACAAATTTGTAAGTACAACATTGGGTGTCACAGTGCACTTTGGTTTTAAATACCAGAATCTATACATTTTTCCAAAGCTAGTTTAATGACCAGCCTCATTTTAGAAAGCAAAAATATCTAATTTAAAGGCTATGGCAGAGATAAATTCTCGACTACAGATAAAGTACTCCAAGACATGGAATGATGTACAGTAGTTGAGTTCTCATTTGTCTGTGTCCCTTGAACTCACCGTGTATGGACACAACAGATACTGTTGCTTTGGGGGAAAAATAGTGACTGAACAACCCTTGAAGCTCCTCGCCATCACTAGAGTTTTCATGAAGTCTTGGAGGCAGAGCTCAGTGTTTTTCAAAACCCTTATTGTATTCTTGGAGAAACTGAGGCCAGAGAGCCTGAACTCATGGCATATTAATATTTGAAGACTTTCTTTTCTAATCATGGAACTAGGTCAAGATCACCTTGCTAATTAGCAGGCAAGATAATATTAGATTCCTGAGAGATATATTTTCATGGTTATTTTTATAGTATAACACTATATTCCAAGCACTGTTACAAGCTTTTTGTAAATATTAAATCATTTGTTTTTTATAAACTGCCTATGAGGGCAATATTATTATTTTCAACCCCATTTTAAAGATTAAAAAATACTGAGTCATGCTGGGGGTATAACTCATGGTACAGCATGTGCTTAGCATATATGTGGCCCTGGATTTGATCCCCCGCCCCACCAAAAAAAGAATAGCAAGTCACAGAGTGTAAGTAATTTTTCCATTGGCACACACTGCTAAATGGGTTTTCAATCCAAGTTTCGGTTTCTTAGAGATTTTTAGGAGGAATAAAAGTACATACGCGAATTTTTTTAGCACAAGGTTCTGATGAGTACAAGTTCTCTTGTCATAGTTATTTTTACTGTGTACTGTAGTGGAAACAAAATATATGCTGAAATCCGACACCAGAGTTCCAATTCAGGCACTGCCACTAAGCGGTGCTGATTTTTCACAGCCTCAGTTTCCTCATTTTTAAAATGTTTATGATAATATTTCACAGGGATGTTGGGGAAGAGAAATGGGATTATCTGTGCAATATCTGCAACATGGTAGGTGCTATATTAGTTTCCTATTGCTGTTGTGACAAATTACCACAAAACTAGTGGCTTACATGATACAAATTCATTCTTTCATAGTTCTGGAGAGCAGACGTTTGGAGTGAGTCTTAATGGTGCTAAACTAAAGGTGTTGGAAACTCCAGGGAACAGTCTGTTCTTTGTCTCTTCCAGCTTCTGGTGGCCATCAACATTCCTGATCTGTGTTCATATCGCTGCTGTTAATGAACCCATTGTCATATTACATTCTCTTCTTCTCTGTGGTAATAGCTCCCTTTTCCTCCCTCATAAAAAGATATTTGTGATTGCATTTAGTGCCTATCTGGATCATCGAACATGATTTCCCCATCTCAAAATCTTAGTTTAGTCACACCCGCGAAGTCTCCTTGGCCACATAAGGCAACATAGTTACAGTATTCATGATTTAAGACCTGGAGATCTTTTGGAGGCCTTTATTCAGCCTATCATGGGTGCTTGATGACTCTTTTTGTTGTTAGGTCATCTCACTACAGGGATGTTTCATTACGTGTTACTTCCTCGTGTCA
Organism: Hystrix cristata; assembly: GCA_004026905.1. NCBI lineage: Eukaryota > Metazoa > Chordata > Mammalia > Rodentia > Hystricidae > Hystrix > Hystrix cristata. The sequence goes on from PVJO010031692.1 coordinate 9,213, forward strand.
ACTTGACGTGGGCACTGTCCTTAGAGAATTTAGAAACAATAGCGAAACTAAAAATCACTATGCAAAAATGGTAAACAGTGATGGATTATTCATCCTAGCTGTTCACATTTCTTTTACTACACCCCTCACTGTTGGCACATCACTGCTCAGTAATGAGTATGAAGTCACGGGATCCAGACATAGCAAATGACCTAGGCACAGTGCTATCACTTCTCAACACTTAGCCCACCATCACTAACTCCTGGACTAATGCTCCCTTCTATAGCTTAGTATCTCTTATCCAGGGGCCCCAGAGACTGCTTTGAAGCTAATAGGAGTTATGGATGGTGCTCGCTACTATATTTGACAGCAATTCCCTATTTCTCCTAAAAATATCATCACAAGTACACGACTAAACGGTTTGTAAGACGGATTCAATGCTTCCTGCAGCCATTAATTTGTTCTTGTTTTCTTCTCGTTCCTCTCCTTCTTGCCCTTTCCCTTCTTCTCTTTCTCATCCTTCTCTTCTTTCTTCTTCCTCTGCCTCCTCTTCCTCTTCTTCTTCTTTTCTTTCTTTCTTCTTTCTTTGTTGCTTTCTTCTTTCTTTCTTTCTTCTTTCTTTCTTTCTTTCTTTCTTTCTTTCTTTCTTTCTTTCTTTCTTTCTTTCTTTCTTTCCTTCTTTCCTCCTTTCTTTCTTTCTTTCTTTCTTTCTTTCTTTCTTTCTTTCTTTCTTTCTTTCTTTCTTTCTTTCTTTCTTTCTTTCTTTCTTTCTTTCTTTCTTTCTTTCTTTCTTTCTTTCTTTCTTTCTTTCTTTCTTTCTTTCTTTCTTTCTTTCTTTCTTCTTCCTTATTCTCCTTCTCTTTCTCCTTCTTCTGTTTTTGAGATAGTCTTACTATATAGCCCAGGTTGGCCTTGAACTCACTATGTATCCTAAACTGGCCTTGAACTTGTGGTGATCCTCCTGGCTCAGCCTGCTAGGATTACAAGCTTGCACCACCGCACCCATCTTATAGCTATTAATTTAGAATAAAACAAATTATTATTTATTGCAGGAAATGAGACAGAGATTGCTTGGTGGGACAGTGCATAAATTACTATTGTGATAAGTAGAAAATGAAGATATAATTGAATGTGAAGGAAAGATACAAGGAAAGCAAAATGTATGTGCCCCTTTTCTGATTTGCCCTCACAGCTGATATCCACATTTTAAAGGAAGTCATAGAACCGGAGAGTGAGAGCCACAAGATGTCTCACAGAATGTTCAGACTGAAACTGTGATTTACGGCTGGGGAGCTTGAGGCTCAGAAAGGGGAAGAAACCTATTCCAAGTCTTACAATAAGCAAGGAACAGAGACGTTTTAAGAGGCAGATCTCCTTTAGTACTTTTGGTGTAAGACTGAACTCCCTCATCTGCATCACTTATTCTCTCTTCTTTACCTTTGCCTTTTTTTTTTTTTTTTTGTGGTGCCGAGGATTGAACTCAGGCCCTTGTACCTTTGCCCTTTAATTGATTTAAAAATTGTCTGAGAATATCAATACACTAACACACTTTTATCACTATTCTTTGACATTCTCTTTATGGAGACAGGCTGCCAAATTTAAGGAGTCACATTTCTAATTATTATAATCTGTAGTTACTTATCTCAGTTAAGATCAGAACAAATCTTCATTAACTACTCACAAATAGCCTTTGAGGGTCAGAATCGTAGCTTGGAGTTTGTTCTAGGATCTCCAGCCATATCCTTATGTTGGATGTCTTTTACTAAATAGCCATTGATTAGACTCAGGCAGAGAAAATAAGTGTCAGTTCACTCCTGCCTTGGGAAGACAACTACATGTTCACATTAGCTTGCCAGTGATCCCTTTTGCACCAGCTATGGAAATAAAGGAAGGTAAATTGCCAGTCTCCTGGGAACATGTTAACTTCAGCATCTGGCACAATACTAGATACTGATTACCATGGAGCCACCTAATCCTTATAGATATTCCACTTTCTTTTGTCACTATACTTACAGTAAAATAATTACCACTGTGCTCAGCATGACTGGTCTGAGGTGTGTAGCCTGGGACGTACCAGTATGAGACCCCTGCTGGCAATTCCAGATTCACAGTCTGGCTTTGGATCTGTACCTTCTCCCTTGCTGTTCATTCCATATCCTTCTCATCAGAACCAACCCGTGTTTCAATCTTAACCCCTGTTGGCCTTATTTTTCACGGATTCCCTAGCCTTTTATTGCCTTGCGTCTAGGCTTGCTTTCCTGGTGACTGAGGCCTGACCTCACGAGCACTCAAGCTTGTAGGTCCCCTGATCTGCCACGCTTGCTTCAACAAGAGCCACTCTGCTTCTATGCTGCACAGACTGATGTGCTATGTAAGTTTTCTTCAGGTAGGAGCGGTGATGGTGTTGAGGGGAGTACATACTTCACTGCTAAAGGAAAGATAAGTTTGAGTGTCACTGATCTATAGAATTGGAAAAAGACTTTATCTGACTGTGTTTTAGCCATGTATTAGAGCCTCAAATACTGTTACCGTGTTTAATATTTTTAGTATGGTCCTCTTGTTAAAACACTCTGGATTTAAGGGTTCAGTTTCTGGAAGCATTTGAGAATAATAAAGTTCTGGGTTCTTAAGGACCTGTAAAGACAAATATTCATGTTATTTTGTTGCTGGGCTTTGAACAGTGTCCTGAGTTAAGATGTGATGGAAGAATTAGATTAGACAAAAACTAGTACCGTAGTGATATCTACACTTATAAAAGCCAAGCCATTTCACTTGCTGGCTGTTTTACTACTGCTTCTGCTATATTACTTACAAGTCAAGGAATGGCATTAATATGCAGAAAGTTGATAATAGTGCTGTCAGAAATGATCAAAGAACCTAACAAACAAATGAGAGTAAGAACATTAAAGTTTATGAGCTGGTGGAAGTTGAACACATGCTTTCGACATTAAGGCTTCTTTCTGTTTAAAGAGGATATTAAGTATAATTGTTTTGTTCCTTATCAAACCATACTCTTTCAGCCTGTTTGGATGGGTGGAGTCTGTGGAAATTGGGTACTAATTCCCAAAAGTGCTGGGAGTAGGTGGTAGGTGGTGTAGGAGGAAGATAGCATAGGGGAAAAAAATATGTTTAAGTCTTTATGAGCTATTCACTTTTGAAGGAAATGTGCATTGGGCAAAACATCTTCCTCATTACATGGTGTGCTAAGCTATATATACTTTACAGATCAACTGTGTATTATTTTGGTTAATGAGCTGGTTGGGACAACTGAAAACCAAACTGTCAAGCGAAGGAAATTAAATTCTTTATGTGTCTATCTTTATACTGAAATTCTAAAAGTAATTCCACTCTTACAACTTTGTAGAAGACAGAAATTTTCTCTTTCAAACTATATTGATGATTTTCTTTTTTAATTTTTGTTTTTATTAATACATGTTTGCAGTACATAATGATTACATCCATCATGCAGAGTTGGCACATGTACATAATTCATTTTAATTATTTTTACACCCCCTTCTCCTCTCACCTATCATCTCCCTCCATCTCTTGGTCCCTTTCCCATTTGGAAAAGATCTATCTTCCTGTTTCTTACTATCTATATTTTATTTTGCTCTTTGATGTATTTTTACTTTCAATTTCTCGTATAAGAGAAACTATGTGATATTAAGCTTGTTTATCTTGAGTTTCAAAATGGTGAAGCTTTGGTGGTAAAGATACTAAATAGCACTAATTAAAAATCTGGGGGAATATTGTATTAGTTTAAAAGTTTAAATAATATAGTATTTTTAAAAATTTAATTGTATCATTCATTTTTTACCCACTTAACAACTTTTTATTAAACATCTATAAGCCAGCTACTATTATAAGTGCTAAGAATACAGCAAAAAAAAAAAAAAACAGACAAAACTCTTCCATCATAATGCTTTTATTCTAGTTGAAAAAGAAAGATAAATAATTGAAATATAATGTATAATTTAAAATATTAACCAAATGTACCTTAATAGGGCTTCTTAGAGGTGCAGTCTTAATAAGTAGATCTATAATTTCCATATCTATTTGCATATTTTATTGGCAAGCAATAGACTCCTAAATACTTGAAATTGTTGGTGGTTAAAAAGTATAAATGTGCTCCTTGAAATGCTACCTTATTTTGTATACTAACTTTTTTCAATGATCACAAGTTTTGTGCTATTAGAATGAGTTCCTTTTATAGACCATTCTACAGGGCAACTACAGGATTTATATTTATCTTTTGTCCCGTGATATCTTAAGTAGAAATCTTACTCTTAACCTTGGAATTAGATAAAATGTCAACTTTAAAACATATGAAGTAATTTTTAAAAATTTTATAAAGAACTAAAAAGAAAAGCAAAAGTGATTTGAATCAGGTTTTGCTTTTTTGTAGCACATGTTTGCAGTACATTAAGTTTACATTCATCTTGGGGAGTAGGTACATGTCTATAATACAGCTTGTTTCTTTCTTTTTTTTTTTTAGTCCCCTTCCCTTTCCCACCCACCTCCCTCCTTCTGATTTTAAATCCCCTTTCCCCATTTTCATTCCTGTTATTATTGTTAACATTTATGATATACAGTTTAATGTTCTCATTTATTTAAGTTATTAGGTTCCTGTACATGGGATATCTTAATTCATCTTAGTTCCTGAATTAGTTACCTTTCTAGAGTCAATGGTCTGCAAGAGAGGACATTTAATACAGGACAAATACAAGTTGCAACATTCACACATACAAGTCAAATACAGGAAGGGTGTGGAACGTCTATCTAGGCACTAGAGACCTGAAAGATCCAATCAAGGGCTGGGAACCCATGGCAATGTCCCATGTCTGTGTCTGCACTAAAAGGCTGAAGAAATCTATACTGAAGCCAGGCTATGATGCTCA